>OZ018393.1:31189234-31400910 GCA_963969525.1 Ontholestes murinus | reverse complement strand
CATGTTAAATGTCAATGCCTTATAAAATTAAATTCCTTGCAAATCCATTTCATGGAACAAAGAGATGCCCTAATACAAAACATTGTTTGTAGCATCCAAAACAATTTGTGTGGAGTTGTAGATAACGACTGAACGTCGAGTTAGAAGGAGAAAAAATATGAGTGGGGAAAATTCACGAGACGTGAGACAATCCTTAGAACAAGAAGTACCAATACATGTTTTTATCTATGGGTAGGATTATAAGGAAATAAAAGAACGCTTTGATCAGTTGCATGTCCTTATAAGAAAATATTCGTGTATAATACAATGTAACCTACTAAATGAAGAATTTGAATGTCAAATAAATGAGTTTATTGATATTGATAAAGAACAGTTCCATATTGAAAGGAAAAGAATCCAGGTTTTTATGGCTGTACCTGCACTACAAGAACAGGCAAAAAGTTAGAAAGACGAAGACCAAGGCTCTCTTGATCTACTCAAATTTATTCAACACTATAGATTGGAAAATTCTGTACCCAATATTGTAATTTTGCCAAGAATTTTTTTAATAATTGCTATTAGCGTCGCTAGTTGTCTCCAAATTAAAGTTGATAAAAAATTATCTTCGTTCTACAATGAGTGATTTGAGACTGCAACATCTTATAATATTGTCCATAGAACAAAAAAATACAAATAACATAAATTTTGAGAGGATTTTACACGAGTTTTCTACGATGAAAGTTAGAAAAGTAAATATATAAATATGTTTACATACGCATTTGTGTACAATTTGTTTGTTTATCGTGTTCATTTTTAAATATAAAATAAAAAATATTTAATTGTTAATTTTTTACCTGCGACCTCCTTAAGTTTCTTATGGTCTTTAAAAGATATCTTGTATTTTTATAAAAGTTGCATTTATAGGTATATTAACTTATGCGGCCTCCTTCGTTACTGCCTAATTTAAATATGGCAACCAATCGTAAAAAAGTTCCCCACTTATATTTTGTCTCAATTACAATTATTTATTTATGAACTACAAACTATTAATTAAAACTTGGTATTGTTTCACTAATTTAAAAAAAACAGTGAAATAATAAGTGTTTTAATTCATAGTTTATAGATCAAAATGTTTCACCTCGGGAGAAATTAATTTAATATAAAGGGTGGCCAAAGCAAGGAATCTTTTTAAAATCTTAATAAAACACAAACGGCTAGATGGAATTTCATGATCTTGCATTTATTTTGTAGCCAAGAGTATCCGGTTATATGGAATATGACATCAGTCAAATGGCTGCCACGGCTGGCCTTGCAATAGTCCATTCTCTCGACCCAATTTTTCAGAACATTTTCCAACGTCTGCGGCTCTATCTCAGCAATGGCATTTTGGATATTGACTTTAAGATCGTCAATCGTTGCTGAATCGTTGGCATAACAACGTTCTTTAACAGTACCCCAGAGATCAAATCGCAGTTCCTTGTTGGTCAATTCACATCTCCGCAACGGCTGATTACACGATTTTCGAACTTTGACCGCAATAAGTCGATAGTATCGTGGTTAGTGTAACATGTCACCCCATCTTGTTAAAACCAGATGTTGTCACATCTAAACCAGCAGTTTGCTCCCAAAAAAAGTTTGCTATCATGGTCCTGTAGTAGTTTTCGTTGACCGTTTCGCCAGATTCAAAGAAAAATGGGCCGATGATGTCGCCGGCCCATAATCCGCACCATACAGTAGCTCGTTCGGGATGCAGTGGCTGCTCAACGATCACGTGTGGGTTTTCCGATGCCCAAATCCTGCAGTTTTGCTTGTTTACATGGCCCCCAAGGTGAAAATGCGCTTCATCGGAAAAGATAATTTTTCGCCAAAATTCACCATCGGCTTCCAGCTGTTCTAAGGCCCAATTAGCGAAGTTGTATCGAAGTTGATGAACTCTCTTCAGCTGCTGTCTTATTTGGACCTTATAGGCGAATATTATTTATTCAAAATATGCCTCAAGGTAGTGCGACTAATGTTCAATTGCTGAGAGCGATGATGAGTCGATGTTCTCGGGTTGGCTTGCACAATATGGGCTACAGCTGCAATATTTTCGGGTGTACGAACCGGACGAGCGTGTGGAGGTTTAGTACGGTCCACCAGTTTCACGAACTTTGTGCACAAATTTCTTCAGAACACTTGCATTTGGTGCATATTCGCGACCGATTTTGTATGCAATTTTCGCACTGATTCTGCAATACACGAATTACATTTAAAGTAAATTTTTAACACATCCCAACGTTCATCAAGCGTATAGCGTGCCATTTCGTTAACCGGATGTTGAATACTGAAGAACTGTCATACATCAAATGTCAAATATCATGACAGTAGAAATAAAGTGGTAATTCAAAAAGATTCTAAGAAATGGCCCACCCTTTATTTATTTATGTTTATTTAGAAAAGGCGGCTATTTGGAGAACGCCCCGGGCGGCAAAAGTTTTAGGCACGCCACTGCCAGTCATGAAGATTAATGTTTAGTAGATCTACGTCCTACTGATTGCAATTTATAATCAGACGTGAAACATCATAATTTTTGCCATAATAAATTTTATGGATTGTAATAGTATATTACACTACAAGTGGAGAAAGTACGTGTTTTGCTCACGCGTGTACCAATTTGCACACGAGGCGACGGCCGAGTGTGCGAAGGTACACAAGGTACACGACTTAGCCACCTTACTTCTGTATAATACAGTAAATCTCCATATTCGCTTTCGATGTCATCAAGGAATTGTTTGAATTGCCTGTGATTGAGTCCTCGTGATTTTATGAAATTTACAGTCGAAACTACCACTTTCATGACATTTTGAAATTCAATTTGTTTAGCACAGAGGGCTTCTTGGTGTATAATGCAGTGAAACTGCATGAGATCTTCAGCCTTTATGTTTTTTTCTTGCAGATGCTTTTTCAGCAAAGTAACTAGCCCGGAATTGACACCAATCATCGAAGGAGCACCGTCAGTCGCAACTCCCGATAATTTTGATAAGTCCAAATCAGTTTTTGAACGCTCATCCAAAAGTACATTGAGTATATCAACTCCTTTGGTTTGACCTTTCAATGAACACATTCCTAATAACTCTTCTACGACTTCAAAATCTTGAGTAACACCTCGTATGAATATTAGAAGTTGAGCTGTGGAACTAATATCAGTGGATTCGTCGAGTGCTAATGAAAAAAATTCAATGATCTTAGTTTTTTCAGTTAATTGTTCCGCAATATTACCTGACAAAGACATAATTCGTCTTTGGATGGTCATACGATTCAGTTGAATTTTCTCAAACTTTTTTGCTGCTTCTGGACACATTTTCTTAGCGGCAATTTCTATGCATTCTTTTACAAAATCCCCATCATTGAAGGGGCGACTTCGCTTTGCTATCATTCGAGAAATTTCATAACTAACTTCTGTAGCTGTTTCTGAATCTTCAATGGGTTTTCTAAACATAGCTTGCTGACCCGTAAGCTCCCGTTTTAAAGACAACATTTTTTGCTTTCTTAATTCGCCTGTAAACTTGGTAAAAGAAGGATGCTGCGTTTCATAGTGCCTTTTTACATTATATTCCTTTGCAATTGCAACAGAATTCTTGCAAATTAAACAAACGACTTTGTTACGCGACCATACAAAAAAGTATTTCTCAGTCCAAATTTCTTGAAATTGCCGATTTTCATCTTTAACCTTACGTTTTTTACTAGGTCCTGGCTTGTCCATGTTGCGTTCTAATCCTGGCTAGGATTAACACAGCACCTAAAAACAATTACAGTACCTACTTAAATTACCCATCCTTTTTAAATTATCAAAAATAATTGATTAAATAGGTAGGGAAACACTTATTAATAATAGAGTTTTACTTACGATTTCACAACACAATTATACACGGCACTTGACGGTTAACACTGCAACAGGAAATCTACGTTGAATGTGGATCAAAATATATGACACCGGCTAGTGGAGTACAACTATTGCCTTCCAAAACCTCTATTAAACTCACAGAACACTAATACACCTAGCGGCGATTAAACGTGGCTTTTATACCGCGCGTATAGAGTCGAAAACTGTCTGGAGAAATCTCGAAACCGACTCTGGAAGCTTCGAGTCGTGTACTATCTACGCGAGCGATCGTCATCGCGCCGCCGGCCGCCGCGCTTCTTCAAGCAAACGAATTTAACCGAGATCAGCACGAACATTACCGACCGCTGTTACCGACGACGCACGTACGGCGCACCGTAATAGCGCGCGCGCGAGATTCAAATTACTTTTCGAACATATTTTTTTTGGTTTTATTCTGGAATAGAATTCAATATTTTTAGAATGTACGAGAGTATTATTTTTGCTGTCTGCGGGCCACCGGTATTCGACCGGCGGGCCGCATGCGGCCCGCGGGCCGCGGTCTGTGCATCCATGGTCTACGTCATATAAACAACACAATCGGCGACGCTAAGTAACTTGTACCACTTTTGTCTGTAATAATAGTTGATATTCTTTAATATATATGTATAAAGTTTCGGCAAACATCCGTAACAAAATATAATATTATTTTACAATGAGCGAAGTAGAATGGCTTAAGATTCACAATTTAAATATCATTACGGGTGAAGTTTTAATTGCCTATTTTAATGGCCTTTTTAATAACTTTGCTCAATATTCTATTTCGAAGTGACAATTTTCATTTACGAGTGTATAAGCAAGTAAGTAATAATAATAATAATAATAATGTGTATTTATAAAAGCGTGAGCGAAAGTGACATAAGAGTGGGCGAAAGTGACACAAGAGTGGGCGAAACTAAATCTCCATAGCAACCATTTTGCGTGATGTAAACTGTAACTTTCTAACAACAAAACAACGTATGAAAGTTCTATTTTCTACTGCAGGATTGAACAAATGATTTTAAATACCTTTTTATATATCACACACTTTTATTTAATATTATTAAATATTATTATTATTATTTATTTCAATAAAAGTGTGTGATATATAAAAAGGTATTTAAAATCATTTATTAATAAGAATGTATCACAAAGTAGAGGCCTCCACAATTACCTATTTATGGATTATGTCATGAAACGAAACGCTTGATCTCAATGTGGGAAGGTACGTGAAAGTTAATATTTCTTACTAATTCTGTAAAATTCTGTAGTGTGGAGATTAAATTTTGCAAGGATTTCAAGATAATTATTTGAAAGAGCAAACTTCAAGTCTTAGAATTTCTCTGCACACGTTCGATTGCATCAACATCTACCGAAACGTATGAGCGCCAAACAGAGCAATATTCAAGATGGGGCCTGACCAATGATACAAAGAGTCTAATTTGTACACATTATGAAATTCTTAAGAATTTTATTTCAGATATCCCAGTATTTGAAAGGCTTTTACAAGTTATTTCTTGTGTCTGGAGCACGTGGAAAGAGTGTGAATGTTAGGTTACGTTAAATGATGTGTACACCTTGACTGCTGGAGAGAGAAGGGCGTTTTATTTGTAGAATGGTCACGTACATGGGTGAGTGTATACAAGGTTGCATATATGTTTGGATGTTATTGCGACATCTACATATCACATCTCCACACTTAATTTAAAACCTATATCTATATACATAATAATCTAAATCTAACGCCGGTGGTGACGCATCGGTTACGGCGCCGAACTCACGTGCAGCAACGTTGGTTCGGGTCAGTAGTTGGATGGGTGACTTGTACTATTCACCATTGGGATACAATTACAATGCTTTAGAGTGACGGGGCGATCTTTTATAGTAACAAGCTCATTTACACACACAAGTACACAAATCACACGGCGAAAGGACCACGTGGTCGATAGCTAAACACTACTACTACTACTCTAAATCTAATTGGTTTATTACAATTTCGTTTTGGTCGCTCGTTTACATTTACGTTTAAGTTTGGAACATTTTGATTACAAACGCTGATAATATTTTGGTGTGTTTGTTAATGGAAAGGTCTGCGAAAATAGCCTTCGCCGGTGGTTAAGTCTATAAGTGGATTTTTATTAATCTGATTGCTGAAATCATTCCTCGCATCTACCTTGTACCCCTCAATTGATCTAATTTGATTTATGTGCCTGCGACACATCACTTCTTCTTTTGTTTCACATTCTAACATCATTCTTCCTATTCGTGATGCGATGGTGGCTTTTATCCAATTTACTTTATTTATGTTGCGTTAATCTCTAATTACGATTCTATCACCTATGTTAAATTATCTGATGCCGTCTGACCTCTTCTGGATCTGGATTGAGTTTGCCAAGGGTGATCAAATCATTGACCAGAGCAATTAGGCCTCACTAGGCCCGCTGTGCCCCCCTGACTGGGACAGCCCTGCGTTGTTCTATTACTTATTTAGCCACCCAAGGTGGCGAGCAAAGGACAGCACAACGCTTAGAGGGTTATCCCTTATATTGGCCATGTTCGGCCAGAGCACCCCTAGCATAGACTCTCTGGGTGGGCGAGAGCCGGGCAGGTGGTTAACACATGTTCCACTATCTCGTCCTCTTCTTCACATGCTCTACATATGGGGGTTTCCACTAGTCCCATAGTAAACAAGTGTTTCCTTAGCTGACAGTGACCCGTAAGGATACCTGTACGCGTATTGCTTTCTTGGCCTGTCAGCAGCCTGAGGTGTTGTCCCAACGTTGTTTTAGCATCTTGAGAGTATTCTGTTTGAGGATATCAGTGAGGCATTTCGGTGTTGGCGCGATCGGGGGCCAGTCCGTGGTATCACTGAGAACCGATCCAGCTCGCGCCAACTCTTCTGCTTTGCTGTTGCCTTCTTCATTATTGTGTCCCTTGACCCAGCGTCGCTCAATACTGTTTGATTGTGCTGCTTGTTTAAGGGTGTTGTGACATTCTTTTACTAGTGTTGAGGTGATCTTGTGACTACTCACTGCTAGTATTGCTGCCCTACTGTCTGTAAGGATTTGGATGTTCCTATAAGGGATGTCTCGGTGTAGGATTTCTTTCGCCCCTTGGATGATGCCAACGATCTCTGCTTGCAGAGTAGTTGTGTGCTTCTCTAGGGGTATAGCTAATAAGAGGTCCATTTGTTGCGAGTAAATTCCCGCCCCGGATCCTCTTTTGGTTTTAGAACCATCGGTGTAAATTCGGAGGCTTTCCCCACCCTCTACACTCCCGGTTCCTCTTTTTATCAATACATTATAGGGTCTATTGTAGACGTAGCAGGGTGGTAAATTGTCTGTGTTCCTTCCAAGGAAGGGTGTCTTTTTGATAGCCTCCTCTAAAAGGTGGCAGTGTCTGCCAACCCTGCCTCCTTTGTACCAGAGTCCAACTGAGTTTAGGCGCAGTGCTGCCGCCGTGGCCATCTCCTCTACGTATAAGTCGAGAGGTGGAAGGCAGAGCATTGCTTCCATTGCTGCAGTGGGTGTTGTTTGCATTGCTCCGGTCGTGCTGAGGCATGCTATCCTTTGCAACTGAGTAAGCTGCTTTGCTTAGCCAAAGTGCTATCTTGGAAGATAGCCCCCATGTTTGCCCCACAGCCCTCCGGCATTGCCAGAGGGAGACGCATGCTTTTTTACATTTCATTTTGAGATGTGGTTCCCACGTCAGCTTGCCGTCGAGGATCACTCCCAGGTATTTGACCTCTGACGACAATGTCAACTGGATGTTGAGGAGCTTAGGAAGCTTTAGCTTATCTAGTTTCCTTTTCTTTGTGAAGAGGACCATTTCAGTCTTTGACGGGTTTATGGCCAGAGACTTTTTTTTTGAGGGCTTCCTGCATCAAGCTGCATAGCACCGTCTCAAATCTGCCTGTTAGCAGGATGGTTATGTCATCTGCATATCCTATGGTGTGGAAGCCATTGTCGTTAAGTCGCCGCATTAGGCTGTCAACAACTATGTTCCACAGGAGTGGTGAGAGTACTCCACCCTGTGGGCAGCCTTTAGCAAAAAACTTTCTGACAGTGGTATTTCCTACATTTACTGTGACTGCCCTATTCTCCAGCATGCTTTTGATCCATCCACTAACTGTGAGGTTCACACCATGCGTGGAGAGAGCAGTTTCTATTTTTCTGAAGGTCGTTTTATCAAAAGCACCATCTATGTCAATGAACACGCCCAAGGTGGACATTTTGTTGTCCAGAGATCTTTCGATTCGGTCTACAACAGTGTGCAGAGCCGACTCCGTTGATTTCCCCTGAGAGTATGCATGTTGGTTAGCGTGGATCGGATTCGTAATCAAAGCCGTCTCGCGAATTAATCTTTCGCACAATTTCTCTAACGTTTTCAGGAGAAATGACGTTAGACTAATTGGGCGGTGTGATTTGGCTAGTGTATAATCTATACGACCAGGCTTCGGTATGAAGATAACTTTTACTTCTCTCCAAGCTAGAGGGATGTATCTGAACGCAATACATGCCCTGAAGATTTTGGCTAGGTGGGCTGATAATATGTCCAGCCCCCATTGGAGGAGGGCCGGGAATATACCGACCAAGCTTGGCGCTTTAAATGGTGAGAAGCTTTTGATTGTCCAGGTTATACGTGTCCCTTCCGTGAGGTGATCTGCCACCTCCCAATCCTCCTTGGAGGGGTTTGAGGGTGTGGGTTCTGACCAGCCTTCATCGGAGGTGTTAGTACATCCTGGGAAATAGGTGTTGATGAGAATCTCAGCTGCTTCCGAGAGGTTAGAAGAGTAACTTCCATCCTCTCGTTTTAGGCAACCTGGTTGTCGTGAGGGATCCTTGGAGAGGATCTTTTTGAGCCTTGCAGCTGCCGAGGTGGTTTCAGCCTCCTCACAAAAAGACCTCCAGGCTGCCCTTTGTGTTTGCCTTATTAGTTTTTTGTAATCTTGTTGGATGTTTTTATAGACCATCCAGTCTGACTGTTGTTTAAAATTCTTTGCTTTATTAAAGGATTTTCTCGCAGCTTTTCTGAGATGGTCGAGTTCTCCGCACCACCAGGGTGTGGCGTTCTCGGAGTCTTCCACCTTTCTCGCAGGGCAGGAGTCCTTATATGGAGTGTTGAAACGTATTTACTTCAATGTCTTCCACTGTATTAAGTTGGCCGGTAGCTTCGCAAGCTCGCAGACTCCGCGATAGGTTGTCTATGTAGGCATTTCTGTCCGTTAGTCTCGGGTTGCGAAGGTAACGTGTTTTCTTACCGGTTGTATGTGTTAGTGTATATGTGATCCACCTATGATCTGACATTGAAACCGACGGAGATACATGCCAGTCGTGGATTTTGTTTGAGATACCGCTAGTCGCCATGTAATGTCTATTACAGTTTGGCTCCGAGTTGTCACGAACGTGGGTTCAGAGCCTCGGTTTAGTATTTCTAAATTGTTACTAATGATAAATTCATGTAGTGACTTACCTCTGTTGTTGGTGTCCACACTGCCCCACATGATATGGTGTGCGTTAGCGTCGCAGCCAATGACGAGGTGAAGTTTCTCCATCTCACAGTGTAGCACGAGTTGCTCCAGCCCCCTGGTTGGTGCGGGGGCGTCGTGAGGGAGGTAAACTTTCACCAGGATGGTGTCTTTGTTGCCGTTTCCTGCTGACAGCCTTACCACTGTGATGTCACTGGTGGAAAGCTGTGGCATAAGATAGGATGTTATGTGCTTAGGTATGTAAATACATGATCTAGGCTTATTATTTGTGGGATGTGTGCATATGTTCCCTCTTATTTTTGGTCTTTAACTCGTCTTGATGAGAAAACAAATCTAATTTGTTTCTGATTTTTCAATCTGCTACTGCGTTGTTTGTTCCCTTTATGTGTTCTATCTTATAACTAAAATTTGACAAAAATAATGCATAACGTTTTAATCTACTACCACACGTTTGATTTATCCATCTTTCATTACCTAAAATAGCTAATAATGTTTTTTGATCTGTTCTTAGCGTGAACTTTTGCCCATATAGATACTCGGAGAATTTCTTGATTGCAAAAATGCATGCCAATGCGTGCTTTTGTGAATGTGCGAGATACACACGCTACTGTTTTCTCTGATCCATCAGGCATAATATGTGATAGAATGCCTGCTATCCCTGTTTGGTTAGCATCAGTTGTTACAATGATAGGCAATTTCGGATCAAAATATGTCAAAACTTGGTCTGTAAATATAGCCTTTTCATTTTATTAAATGATTGCTTACATTGTTCAACAAAGTTGAACTGGTGTCCCTGTTTTAACAATTTGTACATATGTGTTAGCAATTCTGTTGTATTGGGAATGAACCTACTGTAATAATTAACCATACTAATAAAAGATCTTGGGTTATATTAGTAGCATATGGAATATCCTCTATGGTTTAGGTCTTTTGTGGATCTTTTGCTAGGCCATCCTTTTTAAGAATAAATCCTAAATATTTAACTTGTTCTTGCAAAAAACTACATTTATCTATATTTACTTTGAGTCCCGCTGTCTTTCATCTATTAAAAACTTCCCTGATCACAATAAGATGATTTTCACATTCTTTCTGTCCCATTAGTATGTCATCTTGAAAAACGAGCATATTATCTACACCTTGAAATAACTGTTCAATGTGTTTTTGAAAATAAAAACTACGACATTTAACACCGAAGGGCATTCTGTTTATTTTGAAAAGGCCCTTGTGTGTCGAAATAGTTACAAGCTCTTTTCATTTTTCGGACAATTCAAATTGTAGGTATGCATCAGAAAGACTAGAAAATTTAACATTTCCCGCACGACTGCCATATATTTCTTCTATACGTGGTAATGGGTAGTATACGTATTCTATTTGTTTATTTAGTTTAACATAATTACCACATATTCTTACTGTGCTGTTTTTTCGCATGACTGTTACAATCTGCGTTGACCATTTAGATGATGTTACAGGAGTGATAAATCTACTTTGTTCTTGGCGATTGAGTTCATTATCAATTTTGCGCTTCAATGTGAAAGGTACAGGCAGTAGTCTACTCTGGTGAAGAATGGCATCAGCTTTCAGATTCAATGTTATTTGACTGTGCTTAAATTTTTCCAACTCTCCATCCACTATTTCTGGAAATTCAGCAGATATTACTCTCTTCAGATAATCAAATACTTCCATAGTTTTTATCCCTGAAACTTATACATGAATATTAAACATGATCATAAAATCTCGCCCTACAATATTAGTTTCCCCTCGATCAATTATATAAAATTGCTAAATCAATAAAACCGAATGGAACAATCGCTTGCCCCTGATATCCATGGAATATGACATTTGTTTGTTGCAACGTTATATCTTTAAATTTATTTTCAAATGTTATTTTATTTAAAGCACTAATTGGAGATCCTGAATCTAACAATATATTATATTTATTTACATCTACTGTTACTGGCTTACATATATGTTTATGTTATTTATCACTACATTGTTATCTACATTATCGTTTAAACATAAGACTTGGTTTGACCATACCTTGCATACATACTCTAGGTGTCCTTGCCTGTTACATTTGTTGCATTTGTAGCTGATGTACTTGCAGACTCCTCCATGCTTCTTTCCGCACGTTTTGCATTTGCTGGTCTGCTGCTTGTTTCGCTTGACCGACTGAGGCTCCAGTTTGGTAGCTTTGCTTTTCCCCATGTAATTGGAACCGCTGGTTTGTAAACTTCTGACTACCATTGATGGCATAAACCCCTTTGCTGCTCGCTGACGCTTCTTTAATCGCAGTTTCTTTGGTAATTGCTGATTCCACAATCGTCTTGAGATCCTCGGTTGGGCTCCTTTCCACGATGTTGTTGAGAACAGGCCTGGCACCATACCCGTGACGAATTTGTCCTTTAATACTGCTGATATATCAGTAAACTCACAGTTGATTGCCTTACGTTTCAATTGTGCAAACCACTCTGAATTGAATGCGCTCCATGAATGTGTTTTTGGGTGGCGTGTAATGATCAGATAATAACTGGCACAACTCCACTTAACATAAATCCCTTAACGTCTTGTACGTGTCATTACACACTAAACTAATAATAATAGCATCGCAACCCTTTTTTCTTGTGTTATACTGTTTACTATAAAGTACTGTTCGAATTTTTCCTTGTACATTTGGATATTCTTACCGCTTTCGGATGTCGCGGCGGCATTTTCGGTTGTAGGCATTTTTATTTTTTTTATGCGCTATTGTACCTGGTTGCTGAGTTTTATTGTGGCTTGTTAGTTTCGCTGTTGCTCATCTGATTACTTTTATTAATTTTCCGCATCGTTTTTATCTCGTCGCCATGTCGTGTCTGGAGCACGTGAGAAGCTTGTGAATGTTAGGTTACGTTAAATGATGTGTACACCTTCACTGCCGGAGAGAGAAATGCGTTTTATTTGTAGAATGGTCACGTACATGGGTGTGTGTATACAGTGTTGCATATATGTTTGCATGTTATTTTGACTTCTACATATCACGTTAGTAGTAGTAATAGTAGTCTTAGGCTATCGACCACGTGGTCCTTCCGCCATGTGTTATTTGTGTATGTGTGTGTGTAAATGAGCTTGTTTCTTTAAAGGATCCCCCCGTCACTCTAAAGCACCATTAATTGTATCTCAATGGTGAATGGTACCGGTCACCCATCCAACTGCTGACCCTAACTAACGTTGTTGCATTCTCGCTAAGGCTAGTTCGGTCGCAACCGAATGCGCCACCACCGTGTAATATCACATTATTTTACCAATATGTTCTGGAAAACTCCAGTCGCTTTTCAAGGTCACACCAAGTTCTTTTATCGCACTCGCCCGAGTAAGATTTATATTGTTAAGCCAGTAATTATCACATATCGATTAGAAGACAGTTAGTATTCTCAAAACAGGTAGTGACGTCATTTATGAAGATATTGAAGAGCACAGAACCAAGGTGTAAACCTTGGGGAACGACTGAAGTTACAGGAATAGCACGAGAATAATAATTTCCAAGCCGAGTCTAAAATCATGTTGCTGCTCTGATAGTAATAAGTCGACCTTCCCGCAAATGTGTGAGATTATTAATTTCTCAAATATTTTTGAGATATGCAATAAGATCGAAATAGGGCGGTAGTTTGTTTTGATTTTATGGATAGACATAATAAGAGCGTCTTTCCAGTAGGTAGGAAATTCACCAAACCGCAACGAATTATTGAAGATAATCCATATAGCGCGACAAAGTGAGAATGTACATTCCTTTAGAAGCAAACCCGATAACCATCAGAACCCATTTGGTTATTGCATTTTATATATGAGAGTTCATCAAGTATGGAGGTTATCTTAATCATTTTGAATGAACAAGATAAGCAAAAGGCTGGTGACATATTTGCCATTCAAATCTTATATTTCTGAACCGTATTTATGAATATAATTATTATTAATAATTAATAATAATGCGTTCAATTACGGAATTGGTTATTTCCAGAATAAAGAACTCAGTTCTATATTCATCCTTTAAAATTGCCACTACCTACGCTCTGCACTCTCTATAAATAGAGTTCGCTGTATGTATACTTACAAATAAATTAATCTAACTACAATTCTTTCAAGTTCGTGTAAAAACAGAACGTGTTTTACGGAGGCGTATGCTTTTAATAGATCAATAATTATTTCGTCACATTGTTCAGAATTACAGTCTTAGGTTTATAGGCAAAATTAATATGCCTAGTAAGAGAAGATAAGGTAGAAGGGGGGGGGCTTGGTTGGGGGTAGATTTGTAAATAGCTTGTAAGGAAGATGTTTTGTTTAATGGATTATGATATGCCAATAAAGTTTTTTTTTAATATGCCTACTAATGCCATTTTATATTATCTTCTTGATATTAAGATAGTAGCCACTGGAAAATTATGATCACCTTCTTTGAAGTTACTCAAAAACTTTAATTAGATTATTATTTAACGTCCCATATAAGTCAATTCTTCAACAGTTTAATTAAGTGACAAACATTGACATAAGTTAGTATTGATGGTAGTACATCTAGGTTACTGAATAGTAGTGATGAGTTTAGTTTATAACTAATGTCAAGTTCTAAACAATAACAAAAACACTATATTTTCGGTTCTTAGATAGTTGAAACATCTTATCTAAGATTTTTATTTGGTCCCCAAAGGTATTCCCATCAGCATTATTGAGGTACACCAAACAAGTCTCTTATAAGAGTCCTTTTAATATCCATGAGATGCTCGAAAGTCCCAAGAACTTTACATCAATCAATTGACATGGTATTTATTATTAGTAATACTGGTTCTATGCAATATACTGACCGTCAATCTTTGGAAGTGTCCATATTTACCAATATCGGCTTTTGAAATGAAGCATTAAGAAAATATTACCCCGAATCGACGATAATTAGGACACATTGGTCCTAATTATCGTCGATTCGGGGTAATGGACAACTGTTACTGCTGTGGTCGAGCATGTTTAGTATTTTATGTTGAATAATATTTGTTTATCCTTCTAGTTGGGTCTCATGTTATTTCAATTTTTGTGTTCCTTTTTTGTTCAATTATCTGCTGTAATCTGAAATATTTCTTTTATCAAATATACGTAATAATAGTATTCATTATTCTAATTACTATGTCTTATATAAATAAATAAAAACGTTAGTGGAACGTTTCTTGCTTTTGAAGAAACCGATATCTAGTACTAATTTCCGCCGATATATCTATCCAGAGAAATTGTATCGGTAAAATATATTTCACAAGCAGACAATTTACGCAGTTTCATGATATTCTACTCGTGTTAAACAAACACTATCATCTTCAAATTCTTAAGGCTTCCATTTTTAATTTTTGGCTACTGTTTTCCGCTGAGAATGGTAAATCTGTTCAACTTATGTTTCCAAATGCTTAAAAGTGCATTTCACTTAGGGATACTTTCTGCATAGCATTCAATTCATCCCCAAGTACTACTAAAGTCAAGCCGATGGTTTTTTTATAGACATATCATCCATTAGATTATGCATTTAACTAAGAAATTTCTTTCAGCCTTGTTTTACACATCTCATATTTTTTGTTAGATATTTTACAGAATACTTCTTTCAGGGTTTTTGAATTGAATTTATAGAGCAATTTCTCTTCTAGATTCCTAACAATTTTCTACACCTTTTGTGTTTTTTATGAATTTCTTTTTGAAATTATGAAAATTTACTCTTGTAGTAAGTGTTCGGTGTTGGGGTAGTAGAACTCCGGAATGTTGGTGTAACAAGTTTAGCTTTTATTTACACACACAGATATATACAATTAATACACAGATATGTACACACGTATTGTAGAACGGGCCAGGCGGTTGAGAACTGTGTGACAAGACTGTATTCAGTGCTTGTAAGCGAAGGGTTGGTTTAGACTGTATTCAGTGCTAGTGAAGAGGTCGAGACTGTATTCAGTGCAAGACTCTGATGTTAATGCCTGTTGCTAGGGTTTAAGTAGGGTGCCGATTCCATCTTCGTGGTGGTTCGGTCACGAGCGTCTTGATTTCCGGGAGAGGGTAGGTGCGTACGTATGACCGGGTGGTGGACGCGGTGCAAGCGAGAAAGCATTCGAGCGCGTGTTGGTTTCTGTCTCTCTTTACCGGGGTGGTCTTCGCAACGGCCGTCTTGGGACGTTATACTCTAAGGTTTCTCAAACGTTTCTGAATAGTTTTTTATTTTTCGAGAATTTTCTAAAAAAAATTTTTTCGTATAATTTCTTGCTCTCTTATGGATTTCTACTATTTCTCCTCGAATATTCTTACGTTTTTTCACTAATGTATTTTTTTAAATTCCCTATTTTAAGAAAAGAAATTTTAGAATGATTGCAAATGTGTCGCTACAAATATTAAATTTAAATGAATCTAAATCTCTTCTTAGAGTAATTTGAGTCTCTGCTGCAATTACCGTTTGTATCAAAATCTCATTCTTCCAACTGTATTTTTAAGTCTTCTACTTTTAAATATATCGCCATTTTTGTTGCACATTTCACATCCCCACTTGACACCAATGTAACGTTTTTCGTGAGTTCGATTATGCATGTATACACACTTACATTCTATTTGTTTACAATTATCGTACATTACATAATTATGTGAATTTATTTATTTGCACTAAACACAAAATGACGATGAATAACTGTCTGCCTTCATTGATGTCTGTATTTTAGGTAGCATAACACGCTCCATATCAAGCGGGCTTGCATAGATTTCACGATTTATATGAAGCCGCGCTTCCAATCTGCAGTATTTACTAGAATTTGATTCCATTGTAGAATAGGAGCGAAGATTATATATCCAGTTTGTTGAATTCTTATACCGGGTGTTCGATAAAAAACGCCCAACGCCGTAACTTTGTTATTTATTAACCGATTTGAATCACCTAAAAAGCAAATTGAATGGCTGTTTAAATACTATGAAATGACATTAATTATATATTTTTTCATAATTAACTTCATTGATAATTGACAGTCAACTTTAAATTTTTAAATAGCTGCATATACTTTCCTTATTTCTTTATACTAGACATTATTTCTCTGAATCCAATTATGCCTAAAATGTTGATTTTAATTTAATATTTCTTTCAGAAAAAAAACCAATAATAAATCTTATTAATATCATATTTTCGTATATATTTAGAGTGCCTTGAAAAAAGTCGGAAAATCATTTTAAACATAGTGAAACGACAAACGAGTCCGTAATTTCACTCCAGGCAGATTGATATAGACACATTGTATGAATGATTTGAGTTTTAATTAGTAATACTTAAAAACCTAAATCATATTTTCTATAAAAGCATTTTAGTTTCATTTGATTTAATCCACAAAATTGATAAATGTACACGTATTTCACACAATTCTCAATTCTGCATTGATAACATTAATCACAAATGCTAAATCAGGGTTTATATAATCGGTAATACATGCAGCAATTTCCGACCATTCTGCGCAACTCCTGAAATAAAACCAATAATAATTGGTCTAAAACTAATAATATCAAAGAACTGGCAAATGATTTCAATCTAAATTTCAACAACAACATTCTAGATGAATTACCACATAATATTCGTGTTAACTATACTTCAAATATACCATTAAATTCAAACTCAATATTCTTTGAACCAGTTAAGAACTTTAGTATTAAAAATACAGAATAAGTGGAGTGCACGATACGTTGAGATATCTGTATGTATTATAAAACAATGTATGTAAACTATTGCTAAACCATTATGTGATATAATTAATAAATGTATGGAAGATGGCATTTTTTCAGAGAAGCTGAAATACGCGATAATTACACCGGTTTACAAAAAAAGAGGCAAGGATGATAGAAGTAACTATAGACCAATAAGTATTTTATACACATTTTCAAAATTATTTGATTATTTATTGCCAAGGGAATGGTTAATTTTTTAATAAATATAAATTATTTGCTAAAACCCAACATTGATTCAACTATTTGGTAAAGTAGATACTTGGAGTACATCTTCTTCAAAAGTATTTTTTGTTTTTGTTTCCCTCAGGATAGCTGGCGCTCCGATGAGCGAGTCTCACTATTGAAGTCGAAATTACCTTAACTTATTCTAAAACTATAAATGGGTGAGATCTCCGGCTTGCTCAAACGATGAAGCCGCGAAATCGGATTAGAGTACCAAGTGGGCCACTTTTGGTAAGCAGAACTGGCTCTGTGGGATGAACCAAACGTCGAGTTAAAGCGCTTAAATCAACCCTTATGGGATACCATGAAAGGTGTTGGTAACTTATTATAATTGTTTTGTATACAATAATGTGTTCTTTTCACCGCGACAATGTTTGTATTTTATGGAATTGAAGTTTAATTTAGTTGTTTTTATTGATGGTATAAGGGTTGCTGATATGTATGGAAACGGTTGAATATCTCCTTAAGTAAGAGAGCTAGAAAAAAATGTTAAGATACAAAAGATTTAGGATTTTTTAAAAACTATTACAATAAAAATAAATTCAGTATACAGGATCTGCTAAAAAGTCATGACGAAACAAACTTCCTTTTTCTTTAATGGAACACAATCTCGAAATTCTACACAAAATACCACCATAAGGCTAAACTTGACCCTTTTAGAGATATCGGACTTTGGAAATATTTTTTTTATAAATTATGCTAAAATAGTTAGCCATCAAGTTACCTGTCTAAAGTAGGTAGGATGCATCGTTGTTATGGAGATGGAAATCTCTATAACAACGCTGCGTCATTACACACAAAACTACTTCTGATTGAATAATTTTCGCGCGAAAATGATACGTTTAAGTAAAACGTATAAGATTTTCAAAGTTATATATCTCTAAAACAGTCAAGTTTAGCTTTATGATGTGCTATACCAATTATGTGTATAATTTCGAGATGAATTGAAATATGGAATAATATACGGGGTGTTCAATTAAAGAAAAAGCAAGTTTGTTTCGTCCTGACTTTTTGACTGCTCCTGTATATTTAATTTGATAGTTTTAAAAAAACCCTAAAACTGTTGTATTTTAACATTTTACGCTAGCGCTCTTATTTTAGGAGATATTCGACCGTTTCCATACATATCAGCGACCCTGAATAGGTATTTACGTATTGAATTAATCTCTTGTTTTTGAATGTTTCGTCGTTTAGCGTTAGCCCTTAATATCAATGATTCGAATACGTCTAATCAACATAAATTAAATAATTAAATTAATAATAATACATTTTTATTTACAGAAAAAAAAAACTATTTAGTTTACAAAACTAATTACAATTATACATTCATTATACATGAATTACAGACAGGGTTCAGTTTATTTTGACATTTTAACTGTTTTATTATACAGGTTTATACAACTAAATCATACATTGTATAATCGAATCTTTGTTGACTATATAAAAATATAACATAAGATCATCTAAAGTTTTGTTTTTAAATTATATTGGGAAGTAATGCTATTTTTATAGATAATTAGATACAACATCGTGTTGTTAATATTGTGGAAGTTTAGAACTTGTTAGCAGAAGCCAAAAATAATTAACACCATCTATCATAGCATGGTGTGCTATAAGTTTTTAACAAAAATCGCTTTTGATGTTTATAAAATATATATTTATCTAAGCTTTACATTCGAAACATATCAAATCCGCACTTGGAAACGGATTTGTTAATGTTAACTTGTCCAACAGAGATATGCTCCGACCCAACAACTTAGATTATCTAAGTAATAAGTTAATTATTATAAGATTAAACAGAGATGTACATTATGAAATAAAAACATTTGATATTTCCATATCTCAAATAAATTATTATTGCTGCATTTAATAAAAAAAGTAACTTAAAACATATTGTATACATAATTATAATTTATTTCAATATACAGACCCTCATACATATTTGTCAAAAACTGCACTTTTAACATGATATATTCAATATTATATAAATCTGTAGTAGCTAAATAATAAATATATAATACAATAACAACTTAAGGGTATGTACAAATAAATACGTTACACAAAATGCTAGTTAACAATGAGTAAACTTATAAGTTGATTTCTTTCGTGGCATTCGATTTTTCCAACAAATGGTTTGGTGTTGTTTTGTTTCGCGATAATTTCCTTGGAAGAAACACTTTTGTAAACGATATCCGAAATTGTTGCGACATTGAGCAATACAGTATGAAGTTGATCGCTGAATTAGTCAACGCTAAAATGTCCATTATGTCACCTGAAACAGAAAAAGAGTTCAAATAAAAATCAATTCAGCAAAATACAAGAAATTATTGTCTTTAATGGTGAACGTACTCTTTAATTTATTATTATTGAGTTTACATGTTTTGGATGCTTCTAACGAAGTATGGTGATTTTAATGCAGTAATAATACATATTTTATAGATTAGACTATGAATTAATACAGGGTTTGCAATCGACATTTTGGTGCTGTTGTATATTAAACTTTTAGACTGTAAAATATTTTTAATATTACAAATAATATAAATAATTTATTTATAATATTTGTAATTATATAGTGTTAAACTAACATCTATATAGATTTTGGTATTTAATGTTATTTCGTATTGATTGTTTATTATATAACATACAAAAAATATGCTTTTATTATATTAACTTATATTAATAAAAACATTGATATATTTAAAAAAAATGAATAATTTTCTAATTATGAATTGCATGTAATGAACGCTCGAGACTGGAATAAGAAGCCAGCAAATGATCCATGCAGAAATTGCTAGATTATGCGGGATATTATAAATACACGAGCCTCAATAAGATCGTACAGGTGTAAATAAACTGCCACAATATATACACATACAGTGTGGTACGTTAATATACAGATTATAATAAATCGTCGCATAATTTTACATTTAATATAACAAAAAAGTTACATTGGTAAGTGTGGCGTGTAAAAGTGTAATAAAATTGCGATGAATATCAGATTAATGGATTTAAATGTGTCAAAGAGCACTGTAAAAAAGTGTTTGATATCGAAAACAAAACAAATAAATAAAAATTGGTGTAAAATTTAGAAGCCAAATTGCAGTAAAAATATATAAATCTGAAAGGGTAAACTATAAAAAACCACAATAAAATAAAGTAAGAAATGATGAAAATTTTTTGAAAGAATGGAAGTTGCTCGAAAAGTGCTCTTCCATCTAATTATACTATGCAAACTCATAATCACAAACACGCAAAGGGAGGGGATAATAAATTAAACACATACAAAACCAGAACCAACAACTACATTTTTCCGCGCCATAAAAGAATAATCACAGAAGCTGGAGTACATTATTCGGCAATTAAGGGGGAATTACTCTTTAGAAAATTCTACAATTCAATTTTTTTTTTATTGCATTTTATTATAGTTTGGGGTTCTGAGGGTGTGTTTCGAAAATATTAAGTTGAAATTCGTAGAACTCCCATAGTTACACAAGCTTAGGCTGCGACGCGGAACTTATACCGTCGACTGTTATACCTCGACCGTTTTTCTGTTTTATGGTCCCCCCTTGTCTCTATGGTCCCCCCTTGTATCTATGGCCCCGGTACAGCTGATTAAGGGTAAGTTACTCAAATCAGTTGTAATCCACCGTAAGTTCAACCGTATCAGTGCTAAATGTATTGCAAACTTTGAACGCGTTATTCTCGGAACGACATTTTGCAAGACGGGCGCACGTTTTTCTCAAAAACTATTGAACCAATTTACTTGCCGCTTGGCACACATATTGAAGGAACCTTCACTTATGGTTGGATTTAGGATTATTTTGATAGCTTGTATATTTCACTTTCAATCTGATGTTTTAGTTGAAAATTTTTCGGAAAAATTGAACTTTTATTTTTAAACAGCTGCCGTTTCTACAAAAATATGTGTACTTATTTAATTCTAGTTCGGACGATAACTACACTCATATAGATTGAAAAAATAAATTGTTTTTTTATTTTAGACGATTAGCATCGCCACAACCCGTGCGCCCGATTGGGCGAGCGTCTTACGCCGCGACATACATAACAGCGCATAACTTGTATAAATTTCGATTAATTAATTCAATAAAATTTATATTGTTAGTTCAAACATGTCTTAATATGAGTGAAAAATCCCAATACTGTAGGTTTGATAGTTTTCACAGAAATAATTCCTAAAAATTACTCTCAAAACGCGCTTCAGAAGAGTAATACCCCCTTAAGCTCTTTAATGCTTTCCCGGAAAATATAAAAAAATTAAAAAAATAATTTGAAAGGATTCAAAACACCCTTATTAAACTATCTAATTAAGAAGTAACGATATGCATTTCAAGACATTTTATAAACTATACTTTTTAATTTAATAAATAACTGGTTTGTAAGTTGAATGTATACTATGTATATTTAAAAAAAATATTGTAATTTCTACTTTGTAATTAATTGTATATACAACTAGTATTATGTTACCTGAGGCAATTTTCACTTTGTAGAAATTTTTGACACTTTATTATTATTACTATTATTATTATTATTATTATAAGAAAGTTAAAGAAAGTGTATCATGTGAAATATGTAATATGGAAATCCATTCAGAGAATATGTCGGAGCATAAGTGTGATCGAGAAACATTTAACAGCTACCATCCTGATGAGATTGAGGTTAATCTGAGCAGAGATAATTATTCGGCAGAAATAGGACTTCTAAGAACGTTAGTAACCGAACTCCAAAGTAAAAATGATATCCTCAAGGAAAAAAGAAAACTCCAGAACGAAAAAGTCATAATCCTTGAAAAAGAAGTGGAAAATCTACGCAATCAGTTAGAAGAACAGGCGGGAAATTTAATAATTCATCCGCAAATTAGCCAATCAATCAATAAATCTAGAGCTCATGACGACAATGACAAACACAAGAACAAGATACCCAAAAGATATGAAAACACTGATAAATCCATGAACACCGGCGCGGAGGACATTAGGAATAGGTAGCAATACGAATGACTTAAAAGCAGTTGCATCATATGCACATCTTCATATATGCTGACTCGACCTTAAAATCATCGAAACAATGGTTTAAAATCACGTAAATAAAATTGGTGTAAACGATGTTTTGTGTGAACAATTACAGTCAAAACGACTATTCTTTATTCAAACTATCAGTTCCTTTCCTTAGTCTAAGCAATCTGAAGAGTCCTGAAGTATGGCCCGCAGGTTGCTGTATCTCAAGATTTTTCAAACGACAGAAGTCCATCAACAACACGAACAAAATTAACAACGAAAAAAAAAAACATAAATTCTCCCTATACGCTCAAAATATTCATTGTTTAAACACAAGTATAATTCAACTAAACGCAAATTTACAAATTAAAAATAGTCTTATCCTTTGCTTGTTTGAACACAGGTTACGTTGTGAAGAAATAAATAATATAAACATTAATAATTATTATTTAATAAGTGCAACAGATAAAAATTATCGAACCCAGAAAATCAGGCGACAGTTTACAAAATATTTATAAAATGGGCTCTATAGCTTTATCGGTATGGAAATCTCCGATTGCCTTGGCAAAGACAACAAACTTGCAGATTTAGAAGAAATAATGCCACCTACAAATAATCTACTCAATAAAATATCGAAGAAGAGACGTAAGATATAGCCAAAATCTTGCATCATAAAAAACATGAATAATTATTATTCGTCAAGGAATATTTGGATTACGCGAGGCCGACTTTAAGAACCGATATCTCTTTTACACGCCTTTCTATCACTTCTTGGCTAACTTTATGGAACGATATTGTGTCAATAAGCCATCAACATTTGCAGCGAAACGAATAGAGTCTACAATATTAAGGATGACAAGACAATCCGAGTCCACCAAGATGGAAATTGGAATTTATTCTCGTATTATATTGCCTCCGTGTAAAATTTATTTTTTATCTTTGTATGTATTTTTATTGTATTTTTTATCTTTTTGTGTATTTTTAATGTATTTTGTATTTTAATGAAATGCTTTTTCACTTAATATAATAATAATAGTAAACTATTGATGATTTTCAACTTTTTATTTTACTCACTACAATTGTTTCGCTACACTGTAGCTTCTCCAGGTGAAGAAATATAATACAGAAATTTTTATAAACATATTTACATTATATACAGATTTTAGAAGTGTGGGTGGAGGGTGTATATTTCTTTAACCTTAGTAGGGGGGAGTTGGAGAGTTCTAGTTGATCGTTCAGCAAATTCCCTGAGTGAATATTTTTATTTATTTCCAAATTTTCCAATAAATTTAGTTTCCGTCCTTTGTTGGAAATGTGGAGGATTTTAAAATTGTTGTTAAAGCGGTGGTTTTCTTTAATCAGGTGGTTTGAATATGTAGATGTGTTTTTCTGATGAATAAACGCTTTTTGATGTTCGTTTATTCTATCATCGAATGCTCTTCCAGTTTGGCATATATAAAACTTCGGGCAATCAGCACAATTAAGCAAATAAACCCCACAGCGTTGACCCTTTTTAGTTTTATCCTTATTGTTTTTTATGATTTTTGATAAGGTGTTGGTAGACTTAAATGCAACATTTATTTTTAATTTTCTTAAATATTTACTGACTTTTTGGCTCAAATAGCCATTAAGTGTTATTGATCCATAATTTTCATCCTTGCATTTCGTTATGGGGATTATTAATTTATTAATGATTTCTTTTTCTTTGTTTATGATTAATTTATTTATTGTTTCTAATTTAAAATTATTTCTAACCGCAATATATTTAATTATGTTCATTTCTTTTTCAAAATTTTGTTTTGTCATTGGTATTGAAAATGCTCGGTGAATCATGAATCGATAAGCCGATAATTTATGTTGAATAGGGTGAAAAGAATTATTATTTATTGTTGTATCAGTATGCGTTGGTTTATGATAGATTGAGAAATCGTGTTTATTATTGTTTTTTATTATGGTTAAATCTAGAAAATTTATTGTGTTGTGTATTTCGGTTTCTATAGTAAATTTAATTTCGTCGTGTTGAAGGTTTATTTCCTTTAAAAAGTTATTTAAAATTCTATCCGTGCCAGTGAATGCAACCAATACATCGTCAACATATCTCCACCAATAGTGGCAATTTGTAAATTGAGGCAATTTGCATATTTTCTTTTCTATGCTATCCATAAAAATTTCTGCCATTAAAGGGCTTAGGGGGTTTCCCATTGCTAGACCATCTGGTTGAGAGTAAGTCTGTTCCTTAAATTGTAAATAATTTTGATGAATGCAAATATCTAACAGGGATAATATTTCATTTATTATTACTGGCTTTACGTTCTTTGAAAAGAGTTGGTTTTTTATTAGTTGTTTTACTTCTATTGGAGGAACGTTTGTGAATAGATTTGTTACCTCAAATGACACGAATTTTGAATTAGGTGGTAATTTAATATCTTTAATATTATTAACAAGTTCCATGCTGTTTTTTATTGAAAATTTAGATTTAAATTCCAAGTATTTAATCAGAATGGAGTTGAGTTTTTTGCTATTACTTCACATGGTGCATTAGTATAAGATACTACTGGTCTTATTGGACTATTTACTTTGTGAAGTTTTATAAGACCATATAATTTAGGTGGTTGTGGATTCATATTAATAGCAAAATATTTTTCATTGTCCGATAAAATATAATTAATATATATACAACATCTTTATTACAGTAACACATATTTACAAAAATAACATATACAGGGTGAGTTTTTTTCGATGTTCTCTATGGGGATCTCGGAAACTATAAGAGATAGAGAAACGGTTAAATGGGGAAAGAAGTGTAGATTTACGAGACGAATAAAATTCCACTTTCAAAAAAGTCAAGGGTAACTAGATATTTTGAAAAAAGTAAAAAGTGTCAATTTTTTCAAATTAATATATCTCGGTTATTATAACAGATACAAAAAAACTGTAAAGGACAAAGTTTTAGATAATTTTATGTAGATTAATAAAAAAGAATCAGTTGTTTCATTTTGATTTATCTCTGTAAAACTAATAATTACAATATTGCTATTATTATAAACAATTTCAATTGTTTTACTTTCACCTTTTTCATGGCTACCAATTTTTTTATTTATAATAAAATTTAAAATGACTATAACTCACTTATTTTTAGAAATAACTATGTCGTATGCCATATTGAATTAAAGAGAAAAAAATTACCTTTTGAATGAGGTCACAGCCAACTATAGTTTCCATTTAAAAAAATGTAAGTTTGGGTCATATCTCGGAAAATAATGGCGATAAAAATTTTCTGATTATTTTTTATCAATTTGCATAAAATTAACTAAAACTTTGTCCTTTACAGTTTCTTTCTATCTGTTATAATAACCGAGATATATTGATTTTAAAAAATTGACACTTTTTACTTTTTTCAAAATATCTAGTTACCCTTGACTTTTTCGAAAACTTTGAAAGTGGAATTTTATTCGCCTCGTAAATCTTCACTTCTTTCCCCATTTAACCGTTTCTCTATCTCTTATAGTTTCCGAGATCCCTATAGAGAACATCGAAAAAAACTCACCCTGTATACAGTATGATTAGTGTTAGTCTGTCACTGTCTGGGCTATCGACCGTAGGTCTTTCTGCCCTGTCATAAAAAAATTTAAAATATATATATATAAAAAAAGCTAGTTGAATTTAACTGTCCGGATGATGCGATCTAATGAATTGATGAAGAGTGTTTGTGGGGTGTTTGTATTTTGTGGGGATATTGGGATTGCGGGGAATACAATATTTGTCAAGGAGGGTTAGGTTGGAAGGTTTAGTAGCAAATTTTGTGCTAATGGCTAATGTACGTTGGTTAATAGGAATTATTTGGGTGGATTCGTAGAGTAGGTCATTGGACGGGTTATGAAGAGGATTATTTGGGTGTCTTATTTTGGTAAGGGTTCGGAGTGCGGATCTTTCGGCGACTTGGATGTGATGTAGGGTAGAAGGACGGCATTGGGTAAAAAGGATTGAGCCATAGTCTAACAAGGGCCGGCAAATCGATTTATAAATGTTGGCAGCAGTTTTAGTCGTAATACCTTGGTTTTTGAAAGTTAAAGCCCGGAAATGCCGGGCCCTGGTTTTGACTTTGGCTTTGACGGATAGGGCATGTTGTTTGAAGGATAGTTTATGGTCGAATAGGATTCCTAGGTATTTGCAGGTATGAGAGGGTGGGATTTCGGTTTGATGGATTTTAATTTTGGGAGAGTTTAGAGTGATTTTGTGAAAGGGAATAAGGAGTTTTGATTTTGTGGGGTTTATTTGGATTCGCCATTTTAGGAACCAGTTTTGGAGGGAGTTTAAAGCAATTTGTAGGGAGTTTAGGGCAGTGGAGAGGGTAGGTGCATGTGCAACTAATGTGGTGTTGTCCGCAAATAGAAGAGGATATATGGTGGGGTAGAAGTGTGATGGGTTGGGATGGAATATGTCATGGCAAAAAAGGTTATAAAGAGTAGGGGAGAGTGGGGATCCTTGAGGTACACCTTGTTGTAGGGGGAATGATCTGGAGAGTGATTGACGGATTTTTATTTGGCAGGATCGATTATTAAGGAATTCGTGGGTTAAAATAAGAAGGTGTTTAGGGAGTATTAGGAGGAAACATTTATAAAGCAAACCTCGATGCCACACCGAGTCAAACGCTTTTTTTATGTCCAGAAAAACTACAGCGGACTTGTAGCCTTCGAGGTGCTTTGCTTGGAGATTGGAAGTTAAGATGGTAAGGGGTAGTGTAGTGGATTTTTGAGGAATGAAGCCAAATTGATAGTCGGGAATGGATACATTAGTGGATTCTAGAATTTTTTCTTTAAGGATGGATTCAAATAGTTTACCTATTACAGGAAGGAGGGTAATTGGGCGGTAGCTTGTTAGATAGGAGGGGCCATTGTCGGGTTTAGGGATGCAAATGATTATACCTTGCTTCCATTCGCTGGGAAAGTATTGGTGTTGGTAGCAGTAGTTAAGGATTTTAAGGATAAATTGGTGGGTATGTTCGGGCAATTTTTTTAGGATAGATCGAGAAATATTATCGTGGCCAGGGGAGGTATTTTTACCAGAATGCAACAGTCGATAGTAGTCTGCTTCACTTATAATATCATCAATTGGGGGTGGAGAGGGCTGGAAGTTGAATGTGTTGTACCAGTCATTTACAATGTCGTGAAAATTATTGTCAAAGTCGTTACTAATTGTTTTTTTTGAATGTATTGTGAAAATGTCCGGCAAATGCATTTGAAATTAGGTTATCGTCAGTGATTGTCGAATTGTCGGATGGGTTTATAATGCTGGTGATGTTGTCAGATTTTTTATATTTTGTCAGTCGCTTTATTTGTGTCCAGTAAGTCTTACCTTGCATTGCGTTAATTTGTTGGCAAGTTTCAGTCCATTTGTCTCTTTTATATTCAAAAATAAGCTTCTTTATGTCTTTGTTCAATTTGTTAAATTTTTCTTTAAGCGTTCTGTCGTCGTTTAATTTAATGTCTCTGTATAGCTGTCGTTTGAATTTGATAAGTCGAAGGATAAATTTAGGAAGTGGGTACTTGTAGTATTGTTTTTAATTTTAGGAGTGTGGAACATAATGGAATCAGTTAGGGCGGAATTAAATTGAGATATTACAAGTGGGCTGATATTGGTAGTATGATTAAATTGCCTAGATATGTCGTTTGCAACTCCATCGATGTTGCAATCCTGGTAATGGTAAATATATTCGGGAGGGAGAGGAGTTGATTGGGTTTGGATATTAAGGTCAAATTTTATCGATAAGTGATCGGAACAGAGGTCTGGGATGAGAGTTACTGAGTGTATTAAATGACGGATGTTGGATGTAACGAGGATTATGTCGGGGGTTGAGGATTGGGCGTAGGAATACGGACAAAATTGGAATTGGAAATGAATGTGGCTATTTGGCGGGATTTTGGTTTATTGATATTAAAGTCACCTATAATAAGGGAATGATCGTAAAGTGAGGCTTTGGTAAGGATTGTATCATCGATGGGAGAATGAGGATGGATATATACAAGAAAGACGTGAAGTGTAAAATGAGGTAAGGCGAGGGTAAAATGGAGACATTCGTTTAGGGGATTATTGATGCATGGAGGGTTAGCTTTGCCAAAGGATATGGAAGGATGAAATGTTGCCATTGAACCTCCTCGTTGATAATTATTGGAAGTCGATGACGGTATTTGGATTGCCTTCCAATTGTTAAAATTGAAAGGATCCTTAGTTTTAGTTTCAACGAGAAGGTTGACATGTATAGGATTGTTGGAGAGGTAATGGGATACTAGATGGGATTTATTGCGGATTGAATTAATGTTGGTATAGAGGAAATGTACATTAGCCATTGGTAACAGTAGTCGATGCAATGTGGACTCCATCTTTAGGGGAAACGTGAGGAATAATGTCGGGGTACTTTAAGTCGAACATGACGATGAACATTCGATTATGCGAAAATGAAACGTGCGTATCTATTTGATATGATTGTATGAACCTATTTTTGAGTTTTTTTAGTAGCTCCTGTCTGTCTCTTACATTAGGTGAATTTATTTCTGTCGCGTAAGTACCTAAAATAAAGTCGTGGAGTGAAAATGGTTTGTGAACGCGGCTGTATTTAATAAGTGATTTGTCCATGTCAGTAGTTTTTTGGTTAGTACTGTGGATTTTAATATTAGGTATTCCTTCGATGGGCTTGGTTGGGCGATTTCTACATTTCATGGACCACGCTGCGTGGCCCTCTTCGTTGCACGCGCGGCATCTTTCCGCGAGTGTGGTGTTGCAGGTTGAGGTGGGATGCGCTCCCATGCATTTCGCGCATTTAATTATTTCGGTGCAATCGGCAGTCTTGTGGGTAAATTTGTTGCACTTATTGCAGGGAACAGGAATTGGTTGTGGTGCATGGCTTTCGATGACGGGGTAGATTTTACTCATATACATAAATTTTTCATGTAGCAATTGTGTGTATGACTCGTGTGATGCGGTGATTACACGAATCATGTGGGTTTTTTGATTTGTTGCCTTTGCTGCGATTCTTTTACAGTATCGATGGGTGAGTCCTCTTTCGTTTAAGGCCTTGTTTATCGTATCGTCGTTTATTTCTAATTCAACGCTTTTTATAATGCAGCAGTACGAGGCCTCCGGCGCGCCGCGGCGTGCGTTTTTAGCGCGGCGCGATCGGAGTCGCGGCCGCTTCGGTGAATTTCGCTATGACCTTCTCGGTCTTGAGTGTGTTTAAGTTATTTATAATGTACTGTCTTTCTACGTTTGATTTGATAACAAACCCTAGTTTGGTTTTTATTATAAGGGTTGAGTTGTCGTACTTATGGCTGTGCCAAATTTGGGCTATTTGAAGGCGTGTTAGTTCTTGTGCGGTGTTGACGTAAAACGTGTGTTTATATTGTGGCTGTTTGTTGGGGGTGTTTTGTGTAGTTGTGGTGGTGGTAGTTTTCGTTGTGTTAGATGTGGATGTGGTGGGTTGTTTTGTGTGTGTGCGTTTAGGTTTTTCATTTACCTCGGTCGTGGACATTTCCGAGAACTCGGTTTCGCTTCTTTTTGGGCGGCCTCTTCCCCGTTTTTTAGGTATTTTGAACTCCTCATCGGAGTGTGTCTTGATTAATTTATAGCACAAAATCACAAATTCACAATAAGAGCTCTGTAGCGTACGTCTATCGTCTACGATGACTAGCAAGCGAGTGTATAATTAATATTATTCAATGTTTTTCTGATTGTTTGTTGGAATTTTTTGGTCGGGTTTTGTTTAATAGGTATAAAATTGTTGGTTGTCATAAATTCTTTGACTTTATTTGAATATTCTATTTTATTAATTGCAATTACGGTATTTCCTTTGTCAGCTTTTGTGAAGACAATATTGTTTGATAATGCTTTATTTTTGATAGATTTAGCAGTAAATGATTCTCTATTGTTATATTTTGGATGTTTAGTATTTTTTATGGTTTTTGTAATATTGTATTTTTCTTGTAAATCATTATTAAATTTATTTAAGATTAATTCTGTTTCTACGGCTGTAATTTCTATATCTTTTTGATTAATATTAAATTGTAAGTTGTGTTTGAATCCTTTTTCTAATAATTCTTATCAATCCATGATTCACCGAGCATTTTCAATACCAATGACAAAACAAAATTTTGAAAAAGAAATCAACATAATTAAATATATATGCTGTTAGAAATAATTTTAAATTAAAAACAATAAATAAATAAATCATAAACAAAGAAAAAGAAATCATTAATAAATTAATATTCCCCATAACGAAATGCAAGGATGAACATTATGGAACAATAACACTTAATGGCTATTTGAGCCAAAAAGTCAGTAAATATTTAAGAAAATTAAAAATAACTGTTGCATTTAAATCTACCAACACCTTATCAAAAATCATAAAAAACAATAAGGATAAAACTAAAAAGGGTCAACGCTGTGGGGTTTATTTGCTTAATTGTGCTGATTGCCCGAAGTTTATATAGGCCAAACTGGAAGAGCATTCGATGATAGAATAAACGAACATCAAAAAGCGTTTATTCATCAGAAAAACACATCTACATATTCAAACCACCTGATTGAAGAAAACCACCGCTTTGACAACAATTTTAAAATCCTCCACATTTCCAACAAAGGACGGAAACTAAATTTATTGGAAAATTTGGAAATAAATAAAAATATTTACTCAGGGAATTTGCTGAACGATCAACTAGAACTCTCCAACTCCCCCCTACTTAAGTTAAAGAAATATACACCCTCCACCCACACTTCTAAAATCTGTATATAATGTAAATATGTTTGTAAAAATTTCTGTATTATATTTCTTCACCTGAAGAAGCTACAGTGTAGTGAAACAATTGTAGTGAGTAAAATAAAAAGTTGAAAATCATCAATAGTTTACTATTATTATTATATTAAGTGATAATGGATTTTCAAAATATAAGTGCCTCAACAATCAACGAGATTAAATGCTTTTTAATTGATCTCTCCGTAATATTATATAACATTATTGTATACATTATATTATCTAATTATTATTTTTTGTCTTTTTGTTTATGTGACGTATGTAAGACATTGCTGTCAAAACTTGAATAAAGCACTTACTTACTTACTTCCTTAGTAGTGATCTTCAAGGAGATGTGTTGTAAATATCTTAACCCATGGATCATACGGTTAAGAATTTAGTTTATCCTTTGAAGTTGCGAACAAAATATATTGTGCAAAGAAGTTCTCGGCATATAATGTGGCAGTTGTGGCCTTTTTAGTAATCTTAGAAAAGTGAATTTTGCATATACAAATAAGCAGTCTGGATTCAAAATTATTAGCGCTATTTAAAAAAAATCACATTCACTTCCAACTTTTCTTAAAAATTTGATTTCATTATTATTTAAATCTTTTTGAATGTTTGGAGATTTTAAGCTATAATATTGTTTTTATTTTCATATAAATATTAGTGAAGTACTATGAATATTGAATTATTCCGCGCATTTATCTCAAACAATGTTCTTCTAAGATAGAAAATCGCACTTTCCGGTACATCTTTATTTGTTATAAGATTACTCCAGTTCCAATATTTCTACGTTCAAGTAAAAAGGCTATTCTTAATAATTTGTTCAACTTAGGATTAATTGCAATTTTTAGAGATGTATTCATACAAGTTTTTTAAATAATTTTTGATGATGTTTTACTGATTGGAGGATGGGAGTACACCCGCCCACCCTACGTATACATATAAATTTCAATTACTGATCAGTCTTGCGGCTTGGAGTAACATTAATTATATATTTTTTTTTAATAATAATAATAATAATAATAAATTCATTTGCCCAACATATAAACCAATTACAGGACAACTTTAAGTACAAAAATAATAGCTTACATTTTTTGGACCTAACTTTAATAAAAGTAAATAATAAACTGGAATTCAAAATTTATAGTCAAGACAGTTTCACAGATGCAATAATTCCCAACTCGCTCATACACATTCCTCTATCGGAACATAATTTTAATAAAGATTTGGAAACAATAAAAGCAATAGCTAAGAATAATGGTTACAGTACAAAATTAATAGACTCTTTTATAAAAAAAGAAGAAACTTAAAAAATTACAAAAGTATTTTTATGCTGAAAATAAAATTAAAACAAAAAAGTGGTATAAGCTAGATTTTGTTGACAATCTGCCTGTAGAGATTAAAAATAACTTTAAGGGATATGAGTTTAATGTAATAATTCCCAACCCATTAAATCTACATAAGTTCTTAGTGAACAATAAATCTAAAGTGAACGATCTAGAGAAGTGCGGTATATATGAGATTAAGTGTGGTGATTGTGATTCTGTGTATATAGGACAAACGGGTAGAAATTTTAAAACAAGAATCAAAGAACATATAGGTTATAGGTTAAGTAGGGTCTTAGTGAGGTGTGTTAGCCTCTCGTGAACTGCGACCTAACAGATCTATTGTTCTACCCTTAACCAATCACTTCCCAAGCAGTCCCACGTCCACCATGAACCTGGTAACTATCTTGGGGGGGATAAACGGTCCCTGCCGAAGTGTGAAAGACGCTTGTGAGCAATCGCGACACAAGTGCATAGTATGTGCTCGGTAGTTTCATCTGCCGAATCACACAATCTGCAGTTTCCACTTTCCTCTTTTCGGATTTTCCGAAAATGGTATCGGAGGGCACAATGCTCTGTCATGAGTCCGGTGAAAGTTCTTAGCTCGTTCCTTGTGAGTTCAAGCACCTTGTGGCTGTGATCGAGTTTCAGGAGTCGTTTTGATTGACGTAGACCTGGTACATTGTTCCAATACTTACGTCTTCTGTCCTCTTCCCATTTTTGCACCACCTCTCTTCTATGCGCCATGGGGAGTCCACAAAACGGCTCTGATCCTATAGGAGTGGCATTTGCACCTCTTTTTGCGAGTTCATCGGCCACTTCGTTGCCTTTAATATCCCCGTGCCCTGGGACCCACATGAGGGTCAACAAGTTGTTCTTCGCCAGTTGCGAGAGGGATCTTCGACATTCCCAGACAGTCCGTGAGCCGTGACTGTAGGCTCGAACGGCCTTTAATGCGGCTTGGCTGTCTGAGCAGATGTATATATGTGCGCCATTTAGGTGCCTATCCAAGCATTCTCTGGCGCACATGTTAATTGCAATCGTTTCCGCTTGCAAAATCGTGGGTGTCGTGCCCAGAGCCATGAAGCTCCTGTGGTTTTGGTTAGGCCCATAAATGCCTATTCCAGTACCTCTGGTATTCTTGGCACCATCCGTGTACCAGGCTGATATCCCTCGTCCAAACTCCTTGACTCTCATCAAAGCCGTTTTGGGGTCCTCGATCGACACCTTAAACGGTAATTCGAATTCGAGCTTCCTGGACATAATGTCCGTCGGTTTGGACAGAAGGGCCGGGTCGATTTGCTGCAGTATTTCTAAGTGTCCTGTTCAGTCCCCAGGCAGTGTTTTCTTCCTCTGGTGTAGTCGGAGGGCTGCCACAAGTCCCTCTTTTTGTACCACTAGATGGAGCGATGTGAGACCAATGATTGCCTCCATTCCCGCGGTTGGGGTCGTTTGCATGGCCCCTGTGATGCTTAGACATGCTAAACGTTGAAGCCTACTCAGCTTCTTTTGCGTGTCTAGTTTTTGAGTCTTCGGCCACCACACGAGGGCAGCATAGGTGACAATGGGTATCACCGCCGTTCTATACAGCCAATACGTGATTTTGGGCTTTAATCCCCAGGTTTTTCCCATAAGCCGCCGACAGGCCCAAAGCGACATCGTTGCCTTCGCCATGATTTTGCCGACATGCTGATTCCAAGTCAGTTTGGTATCCAGAATTATACCCAGGTACTTTACTTCGTTGGAGAGATTTATCTCTATTCCATTCAGCGAGGGAGCCTTTATGTGCAGCTTCCTTCTACGCGTGAATGGAACTATGATCTTTTTATTCGGGTTGATACTTAGTCCTTCCCGAACACACCAGTTATTGATGCTATTCAGTGCTTTTTGCATTAGGATTGTAAGAATGCCTTCATGCTTGCCCCTGATTATTACGGCGATGTCATCTGCATAGCCTTGGGTTATAAAGCCCTCCATGCAGTTCATCCAGGAGTCCATCCACCACTATTGACCATAGTGTGGGGGAAAAAACTCCCCCCTGAGGACACCCCTTTGTTACAGTCATAGATACTGTGGATCCTGCTAGAGAAGCCGTTACAAATCGGCTTTGAAGCATTGCCTCCACTTATCTTATCGTGGAAGGATATAGTCCTTTATTTATAGCTGCTCGTTTTATTGCAGAAAATGAGGTGTTGTCAAAGGCCCCCTCTATGTCTACAAATATTCCGATTGCTATTTCCTTGTATAGGATGGCTCGTTCTGCCTCTTTCACGAGGTAATGTAGAGCATCGACGGTGGATTTGCCAGCTTGAAATGCGAATTGCTTGGCATTTAAGGGTGTTCTTATAAGTGAGTCACCCTTCGATTATTTTCTCCTTAGCCTTTAGGAGAAAAGAGGTTAGGCTGATAAGCCGATATGATTTAGGTTCATCTAGAGGCCTATTGCTTACTTTAGGTATAAATACCACTTTTGCCTCCCTCCACAACCGGGGTATATACCCTAGTGCATAACTTGCTTTATATATCTCCCTGAGTCCTGGAGCAATTGTATCCAAGCCGCAAAGAACATAAACAATCGGTATTAAATAATAAAATTTCTACGAGACTGTCACAACATTGCATTGAGTGCAATCATTTTTTCAATGACTCAGATTTTGGAATTTTATATTCGGGTAATAAGGGACGTAATTTAAATCTGCGAGAGGGTCTAGAGATCAATAAAGCAATAATATGCGGAATAAACACACTAAATAACATCGAAGAAATCTGGAACTCGCCCACTGCGACAGCCCTTATAACCTAGAATAAAAACGTCACAATTTTTGTATATAAATCTGTAAATATTCTTAATATTGTACATAACTCCTTGAGAATGACCAACAGTCGAAACTAGTCGGAGAAATATAAAAATAGTGAAACATAACCAAGTGCTTAATTAATCCTTCTATTAACATTTATGTGTTTAACAAAAGTTATCTGAGAGTCAAAGATTACGCCAAAATCTCTGATCTCTGTAAGCCATTGTAGGGGATAGCAATTGATATTATAGCTGAAGTTTACGCGCGAAACACGTGAGAATATGACACTAGTACATTTATTGATATTCAAGTTCAATTTATTATTAGTACACCACCTAGAAATGAGATCAAGATTATCTTGCAGCTTCAGTGAGTCATGCAAATTACAAACGTTTGAGAAAATTTTCAAGTCATCTGCATATGCTAAAACGTGGCAAAACAAAGAGGAAATTAGATCGTTAATAAACATGATGAATTAAAGCGGACTAAGGTTAGAGGCCTGAGGTACCCCAGACAATGAAGTAAACGTATAAGACTTGTATCCATTATAGTGGACATAGTTAGTTCGACCATATAAGTATGAACGAAAAAAATTAATAGTATCAGTGCTGAGAACAAATTCCGCAAGTTTATTCAGCAAGATAGTGTGGTCAATACAATAAAATGCACGAGAACAGCCGGTATAGATTACGTCCATTTGAGTTCGATTTTCAATGGAATCACTTATTTGTTGAGTGATAATTGCAAAGTGTACATCATTTGTTAGAAAACTTTAGAAATGTGTGAGAGAATAGCAATTGGTCGGTAATTGCTGATTTGGTTTTGTCACCCTTTTGTGTACAGGGATCAGACGCGCACATTTCCACATTTACGGAAATGTCTGAGTAAGAACTGCCAAATTGATAATAGTTAATAGAGGTTTAACAAATATGTATTTACAATCTTTAATGAAAAAAACTGTGTAATTGATCATCACCAGCAGTGTTGGTATTTTTGAGCTTATTAATACCATTAATAATGTTAGTCTCGTTGAAAGGAGTAAAATTAAAGGGAATTATTATGCAGATGGTTCAGTGAAGGTTGCATTAGATAAAGGGGAATAAACATTGTGGAAGGCATCAGCAAATGAATTTACAATTTCTTCAGGTTTATTGAGTGAAATTCTTGTAGTGCCATTTTTAGCATGTATAAAACTCCAAAGTGACTTGGGATCATTTTTCATTTCTTGCTCAAGTTTCTCTAAATAAGTCGTGTAGGCCACTTTGATTCTAATCTTAAGATCAATTCTGAGATGGTCTAACTCACGGTAATAATGTTGTAATTTAGATGACTTCCACTTATGACGATAATAGTTCTTTAGTCTGATTGTATTCTTAATTTCGCGCGTAAACCACAGCGAAAAAGAGGATTTTCGTCGAAAGTGTGAAGGAACCGTTTTATCGAGTAAATCATAAATCAATGAGTAGAATGCATTAAGCGCAACATTTACATCGGTATAAGTTTCAAGAAAAGACCAGTCAACTGACTGTAGTAAGTTATATAGTTTGGGAAAATTTGCTTTACGAAAGTTATAAAAATTGTTGTTGTTCGTTGGGAATCGTGCAAAATTAGAATAAAATGGAACATGGGAGTAATTGAGAATGTATAACTAGTGCAGGGTGATGAGTATCTTCAGGAACTAATTGCACCAACTCTCGTTCAACTAAGGTATTGGTAAACATGTTAGTAAGAACTAAATCGAGTAATCTACCATTACTATTAGGAACAGTATTACATTGTTTTAACGTTAATGTGGTAATAAAATTTAGTAGAGAGTTTAACTTAGGTGATGAGGATGGCATAGTAGCAGAAGAGGTAAATTGCGGTACGTTAAAGAGACCTATGAGCAAAACCTGTTTGTCAAGCAAAAATAGTTCCAACAATTCAAATAGTTCAGACAATTAATCGGACGAAAGATCAGGTGGAATGTAAGGTACAACAATATAAAATAAAAATCTGTTAAATATACATTTGCATGCAACTAAATCTACAAGTGGAACTAAGTTTGTAATGGCTATAACATCAAGTGCTTTGGAGAATATATGGTCTGGGTCAGCAGCAAGAACCCCTCCGCCTAACGAACGTCCAGTGACATCACGTTATCGATCGCACATGAATATTTGAAAGTCGGATGGCAGTAGTTCACTATCTATTGAATCATTCAGCCAAGTTTCAGTCAGAGCAATAATATCAAAGTCTATATTAATCGATGCAGTATAGAGATCATGTGTTTTGGTGCGGAGACCCCGGGTATTTTGGTAGAATTGAGTGTAGTATTGTCGTTAATGTTGGGCCGGTTCAGTTTTCCGAAGTGTTAATAATAGTGGGTATCCCGCGAATATATTTCATCTTAAGTCCTGGTTCACCTGCAGCTGTTCTCTGTGTTAATTCATTTTTCGTATTACGGTAAAACTCCATTTGTGCAGAAGTACGATCAAGAGAAATATTGACAGTCTTAAAATTATCGTTCAAGTTGAGTTTGTGTGTTGCAGATGGCAGTTTTGACTTACTTCTTATTACCAAGCCGCAATTTAATGGGTCGGCTACTAGGGGATCGACATATGACCCCATTTCCCAAGGTAAACATGATTTGGGTCTGGAACGTGGACATTTAAAACAGACAACAAAGCGGAGGTTACTTTATTATCACTCTCAATTTGTTGTGTTTTTAAATCACAAACTGTTTCAGCGAGTCCGTAAATAATAATATTACTCTTACACTTATCACGCTCAGCTACTTCTTGTATAATCTCTTCAGTAATTATAGGAGTAGACGATGCAATTGATGATGAGTTTAAGTTTAAATTTGCTTTTTAAGTTTAAGTTTAAGATCTTCCTGCAAAGCAACTATCTTTAGTCCATTAATATCGTCGCCCAGAACTTTGCAATTATTGAATAAAAAGAAAATCAAAAGGTTAAATTTTTGAGTGAGTAAATTAATAAAAATTTTATTCATGATGGGTGGGCAGACTTAAAATCTTAATTAGACAAGATTAGCTACAGAAGGTCATTTATTTTAAAGCTATATTTGGATTATGCTTTATTTTTTATTACATACAAGGTTTTATTCTTTTTTGCAGCAAAACCATCAACGATTAGTATTTACAGTTATCATATATATGTAGGATGGGTGGGTGGCCTATATCCCACACTTTAATCAGTGAATTATAATCAAGGGTTTTAATTAAAAGTTGTAAAATGTAAAGAACCATAAAATAATGAAGATGTGGCCATCATAGTACTTTCCTTTACATTTTTCTCGAAAACTATGAGGTTTACGCAAAAAGGCTACTCTTGATAATTTGTTCAATTTTGGATTCTTTGCAATTAATTGTTATATAAATTTCATATAACTCCTATAGTTTATTAGCAATAGGCAAAAACTGTCAAATTTTTTTCTTACAAATTAACATCTTTACGAAAAACATGTTTCAATAAAACTTGTTTAGTTTCTCATTTCCTTTAACTTGAGTTTTAAAGGTTATAAAATAAAGGCATTAATCGAAGCAATCCGCCCTTGCGCGACTTGAGAGGTCAAACATTGTTTGAGAAATGAGGGACCGTCTAAAGATTTGTGCACAAGCTTGTTTCTTTTCTTAAAAAATCGCTTTTGATTATTATGGAAAAAAATTGAATTGACTTAAGACACAACTCATTAAGATATTACAGACAGCTAGAAATTTTTAGAGCATTGTGCACTTATGTAGCTTAAATAGTATCAGAAACAGTATTTGTTTTATTTATTTCATTTTGTTGAGTGCCCGAAACATGTAGGTATTTTGCACCACTAGTTAGTAGTGCTAAAAAAATGACAGAAATAAATGACAGTATTTCAAATAGATATTAATATTTCAAAATTTAAATGTTCGTTCTGATAACTGTTATACTTCTCTGTAATATAGATGAAGATATAAATTTTTAATTTCAGATTTTTTAAATTTCCTCGCCATTGCAGAATTAATAATACATTTCCATTAGTACAGTAAATAGTCTATTCTACTGCTATTCCAATTTTGAACTTAGTAATACTACTTTTTAATAGATTCAAAATTTGTATTTATTTTATTAATTATTAGAAAAGATTAATTCATCTGATACTATAGGTTTTTTTTAAACATAGTATTGTATTTGAAAATTGTTACATTTATTTGACCAAGAATTTCTATTTGTTGTATTTATGGCTGCTAAATGATTAGATTATGTAAAATTTCTAATAGCATTGGTCAAGTATTTTTCCAATTAATTTATCTATTTACAAGAGAGTGCCAGAGTACTGTTGTTCCATTTTATTATCTTTTTTTTTTAAATTAATAAATGTTTTAATTGTAGTTCATATTTAGGCCATTTGTTTCCAAATTTTTAGTTATTTGGTCCATTCGTTTCATAAAAAAACTCACAAAGAAAACACACCTGTGTAAATATATAAATAATATAATACAATCATGTTTTCATTCCGACTGCGTAATTACTACATATAACCAATTTTCTAAATTTAACATAAGTTGTAAACTAAAATTAGACGCTCTATTGTATCATTCAATAACATCCTTGAATATCATTACAGAACACATTAATCACCACACCCTTGCAACTGGCGTTCATATATTTGTGAAGTAATTAATTAGTTCGGTATTATGGGTTACAAACATGTGTTAATTATATTTGCGGAGAGGTTTTTTTATGTTTTATGGATCACAAACAACCGACATGAATATAAAGTAGTCTAATTAGCGAACACATTGATTATATATATTGGGATATATAAGAGAATACAATATATAGGGTGTCCTATTAATATGAGGAAATGATAATTTAACATAAATCATCTACATGGAAAAGTTTTAAGGTAAGCCGGAGTTCCAAGAAATAATATTTAATTTATTTATAAAAATTGAACGCTTTATTCGATCTGACAGAAATTAAGTATTGATGATTATTATATTGTAATAAATTATTTCCATTTTTATGGTCATTACTGATTAACTAAAAGTATAAGAAGCAGCAGCACTCCATAAAAAGTAATATAATTTTTTTAAATAAAACACTTTATTTGTTGATATCACACTATATTTTTATCAGTGGTCCGAGTTTCGATCAAAAGCTGATCATTTTCAACTTTCATTTTAAGATTGAAAATGACCAGCTCTTGATCGAAACTCGAGTCATTGGTAAAATTATAGTGTGATATTAACAAAGAACTCTCCTATGAATACAATGTTTAGGCTTTTTAACAGATTACATTATACTGCGGATGTCTTCGTAGAATCCAGAAAAGCATTGTTGTGTAATATATCAGATCTTTAGTATAGCGTCTATATGTATTTGTGTACGTGCATGTATATATGTTGCTTATATTTGTAAATACGCATTAGATTTTTTTTTTTTTTCACATAAAATAGTCTCATGTAAAATGAGCATAAATAAGCTAGTATTAGCCAAAATATTGCCCAAAAGGCAAAAATAGATTGCTGATGAGGATACCATCATCCAGTAATAGGGGCAAGAGTGGAAGAACACTACGTGAACTCCCCCCGCATGTTCCTTGCACTAAATTGTGAAGTATATTGTAAATTTATATTAATTGTTAGAATTTTTTTAAAAGTGAACATGTAAAGTTAAATCAATAAATAAATCAATAAATCAATCAATAAAAAAAACATCTTTTAATTTAGAGAAGTCTTTGAACTGATGCCCCAAAATAAATCACCGATTATCAAAGTGATTCATAGCTTGTTGAAAATATAATGTTATAAAATATAGTGTATATAAAAAATTATTAACCATTTATGAAATTATCCTTTGTTTATGACTTTACACTTATAATCGTTACTCTTATTATACAAGTTATTATTCAATTACTGATTACATAATCTTTGTTTAATACCGATTATTATTCAAATATTGAATATATAACATACATCTATCTGATATATTCTACCACAATGTGGCGAATCAATTGTCGTAGTACAATAAATTGATTTTTGAAACCCTATGCTGTACCAGTGTTTTATGAGGTTGTCAGCTGCAATAAAACAATATTCAATATGAAGTATCTAGAGTGAATTAACAATTGTGAGCGAACTATCTTGATGTAAGGTATTATGCGTCAGGTAAACAGGTTTAGAATGAGTGTAAATACAAAGACTTATATATGAACTTGGAAATTAATTTATAGACTATGCTTATTTATATTTCATGGTCTGATTTATGTGAAATTAATTGACGTGTTTGTTTCTGTTTTACAGACTTGTATGCTCTTTTGTTCTTGCTAAAATGCGTCTGTTTGTTTGATCGCAGACTTTACAAGGGAATTGATCTTTATATTTGTCTGACGTTTTTTTATTTTTGTTGTAGTTATAATTTCTGTTGTTATGTTGGGTGTGTCTTTTAATGCGTGCGATTTTATCTGCTTTACCTTTTATATATGTCTTATCGGTATGAACAAGGGTTTTACTTTTTCAATTCCTCGTATTATATTACCTTCACCGACAGGTTCAAATAATATAGTTCGTATTTATATTATGCAGAATGTTCTAGGAGGCATGGAAATTTAGAATTCGAATTCCTGTGCGCGTTTTATTCCAGCAGGCCCGATATATATAAATATTATAACGAAATTTGAAAAATATATTTGTATAATTGAAAAAAATAAGTTCAATTAAAAAGTAATAAATATCTTTATTTACAGAAAAAAAGAAAACATATATGTAGCTAATAAAATAAATATAATGTATAATTGTTTATTTTTATGTTCGACGGCTATAGACAAGCGATCTTTCACCCTGGATTTATTTGTCGTACAAAAGTCATAATTACTAATGTCTAACGGAATTAACTGTCTGTTGTTTTTCAAACATCATGATCGCAAATTACGTTGTGAAATGTCTGATGAAGGGTGATTTTTGGATCTTTGTATCGAAGTATTATTAGAGGGTTGAGAGGAGTTAGTATTTAGTATGAAAAATATTACAACATTTTTTAAACAAAAGCTAAAGGGAATGAGAAACTGAACAAGTTTTGTTAAAACATATTTTTCATAAAATTCTTAATTTTCGAGAAAAAAAATGAAATTTATATAACAAATAATTATGAAAAATTCAAAAGAGAACAAATTATCATACTAAGAATAGCCTATTTGCGTAAACCTCATAGTTTTCAAGTAAATATAGGGAAATTATTATGATGACCACATCACCATTTTATATAATGGAATGCCTCACGTACGTACACGACCATATAATTATTAAAAACATTGCGATGTTAAGATATATTATTAGAACTACGAACCAAATAAGACTATTATATAATAAACGTCCACAAAACAGCACTTGGTACCATACTATAAAGCTATATTTATATTTAGTTTACCAATAAGTTCAACACAGACATTGGTCTGCTGAAGATCCTGTCAGCGAGCACACATCTGCTCAAAGACGATCTAGACCTTGTATTTTCCGACAACATGCCCACGATCTTGGCTGGTGACCTAAATGCCAAAAGCCCTAGCTGGAACAGTAGGGTACTGAACAGAAACGGGGAATCCCTTTCCGATTTCCTAGACGAAACGAGACGCGACATCAGAGCGGTTGGGCAAATAAGTCCCACGTTCTATCTCTCGATAGCTTACCATAGCCCCGACATGTTAGACATTGCCGTTCTCTCAAACGTGTACTCTGACTACGATATTTGGACAACAGAAGACCTGTCCTCCGAAAATAACCCAGTTTTTCTGGACCTTGCGCTCGGCATATAGAGACCGTTAAGAGAGACAAAATACAAGAGAAAGGTAGAGCAACTCGTATCCCCTCTTCAGATCATCAGATCTACAGCGGATCTTTAGGCAGCCGTCGATAAGCTTTTCGTAGCCATGCTCTCGGCTGTAAAAGAGTCCACGACCAGTACAACTACCCGCCAGGTCGATCCTCTGACCATTCCCCCCGTGCTAAAATCTCTGATCGCTGAGAAAAAGAGACTCGTTACTCCGTACGGAATTCAACAGACGCGCACTCCAGGTCTGAGACGCAATGCGTCGCCTTAAAAACAACCGCTGGGAACGTCGCCTCGAGTCGATGAACGAACATCCACACTCGGTGTGGAAGTTTCTTCGGACACTCAAACGTGAAAGTCACTCGAACCAAGCGTTATTAGGCCCGAATGGCCATGTCTATATGGATTCCGACAAAGCAGAGGTACATGCAGACTCGCTACAGCGCCAATTCACCCTAAACCCCAGCGATAATTTTGACACCGAAGTCGGCAATACCGTCGCGTCGTATATCAGAAATCGTAACACCCGCAGGCGGACCTTTAAACCGGCCACCTCCGAAAAGCTGATGAGCTGATAAAACAGCTCAAAATCCGAAAAGCTCCTGGTATCGACGGTATCACCACCGCGATGGTCAAAAACCTCGCTCGCAAGGGCAGAATCGCGTTGCTCAACATAGCAAACGCCGCACAGTGGTTCAGAACGCGAAAAACGTTAATTTAATCTTGAATAGTTGTTCTATTTGATAATATTAATAATATGCATCTTATTTACATAAGTTTTTCTATATTTGCTTTCAAAGTTCAGTAAAATTGAGACGTTGTAGCGTATAGAAATTAGGGTGTAATTAAAAAGACTGTACCACAAGCAAATGCGGTTATTTATTAATGTCATTATAATATTGTTATAGATTGCTTAGTGTATTATTAAGTAACATTACTTATTATTGGATAAAGTTTACCTTGTACAAGAAAGTTTATTGCTTGTAACCGGTAACCTGATTATAAAAATTTGCCTTAAGTGAAGGATTACGTTTAGTTCTACACAACACTACACGGAAATTACATCATTTATGCTTAAATTAGCTATTTGGCTTTATAAATTCAAAAAAATTAGCTGCCAATATTTGCCTATTCAAAACATATAAAAGAAAATCCCGCACGGTACGCGATCACTTGAAACGCAACTTTGAGTCGAACCTGTATGCAAATTATTCTGGGCGCATTTTCGAAATTTGTGACGTTGTAAGAGGTTGTGTTTTTGTTGCAGTAGTTCTTTTAAAAATTTGTAACATAATGGCCGCGAAGAAAATATGTCTATTGGTATTAGACGAAGTCTCTATGATAAATGATGATAAATCGACTGAAAGTAAGAAACGAGCAATTTATCTGTTTATACTTGACACATACGGACTTGCCGAAGATGATAAATCAAGTAAAAATATTTTGTATTGGCTTGATCAAATGTTTTTTCCAAGATATTTTAAATATTGGAAATCGTCCAATAAAATATCTAGTGTTTTTATGAAAAGGCAAAATGTTTGGCGAGAAGAAGAAATTATTTTTCCTTGATCCGTTTACTGCGATCGACCATCAACTTCGGGTATTTGAAGTCGTCCTTAAAAGAGTTTTGCTCAAAGTTCTGCTGTTATAAACAGGCATAAAACCCAGGAGCTCAGAAAACGTAATTCCGTGGAAAAACTTGTGCAATCAAAGTACGAGAAAGTGGAGATATTAGTACTGCCGATTCGATAATTGAAAGTACTTCAACTACACCAAGTAGAGGCAAACGAATAATGAAAAAATGGAGGAGTCCCGAAAAAGAACAAAATGCCATGACACCTGAAGAGGCTCTGTCATTCATTATCTCGGGTGGTTTTACGAAGCAGCAATATATGCTTATTGGAGCAACAGCTTTAAAATATGGTTGCAAATTATATCCAAGTTTACACGCTATTCTACAAGTAAAAAGACATAATTTTGTATTTTGGACAAAAATTTCTACAATATAATTTGAGGATGTTTTGAAGGTTGTTTTTTTTTGTATTAACCCAGTACATACTACTAAACATATACAAGTCAATGCATTAAGGGGTGCTTTTGACAAACAAATACTTCGAATTTGCAAACTAAACTTTATAATTTGTATAAAAAATATTCTTCGTACTTGTATTAAGTGATATCAATTTTTCGCATTTAAGGGTTGTATTTTTGGATAGTTTTGACAAATACGGGTTTTTAATGCATAATTTCAGATTCAGCATACTCACAAACATATATTTACTCAACTTTTAATGTAAAATCTGTTAATAATAAAGAGTAAACAATTTCGATCGCGTTTTTCGCGTTCTGAACCACTGTGCGCCACGATGCGTCTAGGACACTTCCCCTCAGCCTGGAAGCTAGCCTCTGTGGTTAGCATCCTCTAGGCGGGAAAATCCTCACTACATCCATCGAGCTACCGCCCCATTAGCTTGCTATTATTTTGGTAAGTGTTCGTAGTGATAATTTTTCGCAGTATTATTAGTATTGTTATTATTATTATAATAATAATTATTATTATTATCTCTCAGATTTAAAATAAATCTCTTATTACATTACATTAAAATAATTATTATTCTACAGTGTTTTGTTATACCAATACATTGTTTATTGTTTAAAATTGATTTTTTTGTGTTCTAAAAGTCCAATTGCGTAACACCCTTAATTTCGTAAACACCAATATTTCAAATGACATAAAAATCCCTTTCTTTAACATTATTAAAATATTATTTAACAAGTCTTTAACGTAATTAATTTTGGTCAATTTTCTATCACTATTTTCTTGAATATAAACATATTGTATTAATTGTTTCTTTTGGTTATTCTTTAAGATGTTGCCGATAGGTTCATCAATTCTTTAATAAATTCTTTACTATTTAATAGAATATATAATGACATTTCTTGAATGATTTTCTCATTTACCTCTTGGTGAAACATTGTGAAATAATAGGTAAATTATTAGAAGAAAACCGGCGCTATTTATTCAGGTAATGAGTGATTTGAGTATTGGGGACGACCAAATTTCTTCATTGTCGTTAGCGATGTGTTTTCTTCCTTTTATTGCCAAATTAATTTCAAGGTCCTCTCTCAGATTTAAATTAAATCCCTGAGTATAGAAATTATTTATATCTATAAAATAATTATTATTACTGCACTCGCTTGCTAGTCGCCATACTGTGCAGACGTACGCTCCAGAGTTCTCTATATCCGTTTATATTCAACGTTGTCTACCTTGTGTTTTACAAAGTGTAATTGTACTAATAGTGGTAATTCCACCCACAACATCCACTCACCATGGGTTCCGACTCAGAGGGTGAGTTTAAAACACCCAAGAAACGTGGAAGAGGAAGGCCCCGCCAATCCGAATCCGACAGCACGGCCTACACATCGTCCTCAGAGGTAATTAGACCACTATTTAAAAAACCGCACAGTAAAAAAAAACACTGACAATATCACCACTGCCACTACATCCAACACAACTAACGAGCCCACCCCATCGGTACATACAAATAAAACAGAGTACAGACACGCCTTCACTTTTAATACGACACGTGAATTAACCCGGGTACAAATGCCCCAAATATGGCATAATAGACAATTTGACAAAACGGCAGTTATTTTCAAAACGAAACACGAATTCTTAATTAAAACCAATTCCGGGAAGCAGAAGATACTAAATGAACTAAACACACTTTGCGCCGAAAAAGTAATCACAAAACACGCGGTCGCGGCCTCAACTGCGGCCCCAGAAAAACGCGAACATTACGCATCGTACAGCTGTATCATAAAATCGGTAGAGCCAGAAATCAACGAACCATCAATAAGCGATGAACTTATTAGAATGGGGATTGCCCACCGCGACTCATTACAGCATCGCATGAAGCCTACAGTAGCCTGTTAAAAAGGCAATTCCCCTATATGTGCAGAGTTTACCCCGTCGTGGAAAGCAACGCCCCCGCACCAATCCCCGTACCGTGCAATAAATTCACAACTAACGATTGCACAAGTGAAGTCCAATGCACCAAATTTTACGGTCAACACACCACATCGTCGTGTAAAACGGCGCTCCCAGAAAAATGCACTTCCTGTAAGGAAGAGGGCCACGCTGCATGGTCCATGAAGTGTAAACAACGCCCCACCAAGCCGATCGAAGGAATACCGAATATAAGAATTCAGCTTACTAACAAAAAATCCGCGGACATTGACAAGTCATTAAAAAAAGACTGCCGCGTTCATAAATCATTCACCCTACATGACTTTATTTTAGACACTTACGCCACTGAAATAAATAAGCCCTCAGCTACCGACAGAGTCGAGCTATTAAAAAAACTGCTCAGGAGATTCATTGACTCATATAGCATCGACACTCATGCGTTTTTTTCTGGAAACAGAATGTTCATCGTTATGTTTGACCTGAAGTTTCCTGATGTTACCCCAATTGTAGTCCCAACAGCAGGAGTAACCACCGCTAATTTACTGGTAAACAATGGGTAATATACCCTTCCTCTATTCAAACATTAATTCCCTCCATAACAAATCCCATCTCCTATGTCATTATTTATCAAATAATCCTAACCAAGTAAACCTCCTCGTTGAAACAAAAGCCAAAAATCAATTTAATTTTAATAATTGGAGAAGCTTGCAAATCCCTTCAACAATTAGCAACTCATATCAACGAGGAGGATCCATCGCATCCTTTCACCCGTCAATTCCCTTTGGTAAAGCTAATCCCCCCCGCATCAATAATCCCTTAAATGAATGCCTCTACTTTACCCTTCCTATTAACAATATAACCCTTCATATATTCCTTGTTTATATCCATCCTAATTCTGCTATTGACGATACAATTTTTAAAAAGGCTTAATTGTATGATTATACATGAATTATTGGTGACTTTAACGTCACTAGCAGGAAATCCCGACATATCCAAAATTTTTGTTCAAACTCCAATTTCCTCCATTCATATTGAACGAATCCCGATCATCCACACCTGACATTATCCTATGCACATCCAACATCCGTCCTCTGATTCATTCTATTTCATTTATCCTTGATTTATGTTCCGACCACTTGTCCATCCAGTTTGACCTAAATACCCAATCACTAACTTCTGTTATTCCCACCAATATTTCCCTACCGAATGGAAAAATGGTATAATTATCTGCATCCCCAAACCTGAAAATGATCCCACACTTATTTCTAGCTTCCGTCCTATCACACTTCTCCCGGTAATTGGAAAACTTTTTGAATCCCTTTTAAAACAAAAACTCTTAAACACTTCTATTAATTCCATCCCTGATTACCAATTTGGTTTCCTTCCCAAACAATCTACCATGCTTCCTCTCTCCATCCTAACGTCCAATATGCAAACTAAACACCCTGAAGGTCAAAAATCAACCGTACTCTTTTTAGATATTAAAAAAGCATTTGATACAGTTTGGCATATTGGACTCCTATATAAGTGTTTCCTACTAATAATCCCTCATCACTTAATAATCCTTATACACAACTTCCTATTCAGACAGATCCTGCCAAATAAGAATTAAACAAACACTTTCCCATTACTTTCCAATCTTAAAAGACGTCCCTCAAGGTTCTCCCTTATCCCCACTCCTATATAATATATTCTGTCACGATATTAGTAATCCTGATCCCACATATTTTAACCCTTCAAAATATTCCTTGCTTTTCGCTGATGACACCGTTCTTGTTACCCATTCACGCTCTCTTCAAATTGCCCAACAATCCCTTCAACGCTCCTTCAACTCCATCCAAGCTTGGTGCTCCAAATGGTGTATTAAAATGAATCCTTCAAAATCCTAACTATTTATCCCCTATCACAAAATCACACCACAATCCCCTACGATCCTTATCAATAATACCGGTATCTATCCCTCCTACACCTCTAAATACCTCGGTATCCTTTTTGATTCAAAACTTTCCTTTAAATCCCATGCACTATCTATAGAAAACAAAATCAAAACCAGGGCTCGGCATTTCAGATCGTTAACTTATAAACAACAGGGAATATCGATAAAAACAGCAACCCATATATATAAATCGATATGCCGGCCCTTGTTAGATTATGGTGCAATCCTCTTCGCTCAAATCCGACCATCTATCCTTCATCACTTCCAAGTCGCCGAAAAATTAGCCCTAAGAACCCTAACTAAACTCCGTCACCCTGCCAACCCACTCCATAACCCCTAACCTTTTATACGAAACCACCCAATATCCCACCCATCTCCCAACGTATATTAGCCCTAAGCATTAAATTTGCTAATAACCCCCACAACCAACCCCTATTAACCAAACCCTGCATCCCCCGAAATCCAAATATCCCTTCAAATATCAACTTCATCCCCTCACAATTCATCAATTCATTTGTACGAATCACCAGGACAGTTAAGCTAGCTAGCAAAGATACCTTTTTTTCTCACCTTAAATTCAAGACAAGGGCTGAAAGACCTCAGGTCTATAGCCCAGACGGACTAACACCATTTATTTATTTGTATGTTAAATGCTATTATGTATTGAATATGTGTCCAAATAAAGATTATTATTATTATTGAAATGTTTTGTAATGCCCGTTTATTATATAAAATTAATTTCTTGTGTTTAGAAGACTCTGGAATTATTGTGTCAGTGAAAGTTATATGTAAATATTAAATTGTAAATTGTTGTTTGTTTTGTATGGTCAAATTTATAAATTTCTATTTCTATGTAAATTATATTTTACTATTAATGAAATTTAAATGTTGTCGAATGAATATAATTGAAGATTTGTGTCATATGCAAAAAATATTGTCTATATCTTCGGTACTATCTTTAAACATAAGAAATTTGAAGACCTTATAAAATTAAGGTAAATTGGAAATATTTGCAATTAAGGTAAAATTTAGAACTAGGTTACTTAGCCCTGATGATCGGTGGGTCTTGAAGATTCAAAATATGTAACTGATTAAAAAAGGGTTCCAATTTAATCGAATGATTTAAAAAGAAAATTCAATTATAAGTAATTTAAAGTATGTTACACAAAATAATTGCAGTACCGCGAATGTGGTTTCAACAACTACTTAGATAACTAAGTTTAAAATTACCTAATTTAATATAATTTGAGATGTAACTAATGAAAAGTATAAATTGAATTGTTTAAGTTTCCTTCTGTCGTTTATCTATTTATTAATCTGTGGGGATAAATTGTCATATCTGCATGAGTTTGCAAAATTGTGTTTACTATTCATTCGGGTAATAAATCTTTAAATTTTTCTGCTTGTGTTTCAATTTTGTTGTCTATTTAGGCTGTATAAAAATGTGTTTAATTTAAATTGGGTAAAGTAGAACACTTGTTTTGTCAGGCAACTGAAAATAAAATTATGGAACAAAACAAGTGTTCTACTTTATCCAATTTGAAATAAATATAATAATTTAAAAAAAAAGGCAACTGAAAATAAAATTATGGAACAAAACAAGTCTTCTACTTTACCCAATTTGAAAATATGGTTCCATCAAGAAAGTAGCGCAACAAGTATTCAGTATGTGTTTAATTTAATTATATGTACTGGAACTTCCAACAAGTGTCCGTCCTAACTGGTTCCGTATAGTGAGGAGAATTATGTGTGAAATGTTTCCAAAATTAGATGGTATATAACCAATAATATTTCCTAGTAATAGCAATCAAGTTTAATTCTCTAAATTCCAGCTAATAGTTTATCTAAACTAATTTTTTTCGTAATAATCGTGATATTTTTCAACCTTTTATAGAATTCTATTAAGTAGGCAACCATTATCATTTTGAATTAGTGATATTTGAGTTACATTGTCACATTTTGGATTTTAAAATAATTTTTTAAAGGCTTTGTCTTATATATTATTTTTGAAATCGGAATTTCACAGATTGTGTAAATAAAAAATACATACAAAAAGATCATTTATTGATAGTAGAGGCGTTAACTTCGTGATACATCTTGATTAACTTAGGATTGAAAGTAGGGCGACTTTGTTTTGCAATTATATTTTCTTATTTTGAAATTTTAAAATTGCAATATCAAATTTCGTGCAAATATATTTATTTAGTGCATCAGAAAAGATATTAAGACACAATTGTAGTTGTTTAATATTAATGTGCGCCTTGATTGAAATAAACTGTCTTAAGTTCATTGCATTTGGTAATATTACTTTCATAAAACACCCTGTTTATATGTACATTGAATCATTCCTTTACCCTTCCAAATAAATTGATTAAAATCCAAATCAAAAATATTTCAAATATAGATAATAGTAAAATATGTATGTTAAAGTGGCTATAAAGATTATGTATATGTATTATTGCTTCCAAAAGTATGCAATATGTTTCCGTAATGAAAGATAATTTTCGACCAAATGATAATCAAATTAAAATTAAAATTATATTGACATTGGAAATTTAATGCTAAAGCTTGAATTTTACGCCTGTGATCTTAAGTATTACATGCATAACATTTAAGCTTGAGAAATACAATGCTAATTTAATCGCTTATTTTTATTCGTTATAAAGATTAATACACTTATTTTATGTTTTATTCATTAAATTAGTATATATATGGTGCTATCAAGAGTGTAACCTAATAAACAGTATTTTCACCTCATGCTACGATAATAAAATCATGGGACCTCAGAATTTGCAAAACCTATTTTTAAAAATAAATCTTACCTAGTGGTCCATAGCAGCTTTGATAAAACGAGGTACCAATTATTCCACTTAGTAGGCCTAGTATTGCTTGTGGAACTTCTGTTAAAAGAAATAGAAATAATATAGCCAATAACATTCTGGTTGTTCTGTCCACTTGTTGTTCTTTTTCTGCATTCCTCTGTTTCTTTGAATCTAGAGTAACTAGTGGTACACCACTATTATTAGTTAAACCTTTCCATCTCTTCTTTGCATCCATTAGTGCTTTAATTAAGCACGCCGATAGAATAGTCAGCAAGACGCAGGGAAGCAATTTAATTACAATACCATATAGCCATAAATTTAATTCTTCATACGATGGATCGAAAGCCAAAACATAAATGTTTACTGGCTCTTTAGTTCCATTATATACTTGTTCGTCAAGTTTCATGATTAAGGTATTATTTGGATAAACACTTCGGTTTATTTCGATTATATTTAATCCTAGAACTAGGGGCGTACAAATAAATGGACATAACGTGTAAACTAAGCTGATAGCAATCTTTGTTCTTTTAGGATTACACCATGCATTATTGTGCTGAGGCTTCGTGATTGCAATATATCTCCATACAGCAAGTATTATCGTTAAGCTACAGGATATAAAATGGCAGACTTGGGTGAATATTGCATGAAAGTACAGATAGTATGTCCATGGCTTTGAAAAATAATCAGCATCTCTTAGAGCATCTGGATTTAAATACACATGGCTAGAATACGGCATGTATTCCAACATGACTAATAAATCTGCAAACGCCAATCCTGTTAATATAAAGTTCGTTGATATTCGCATTTCCTTTGTTGTTAGTACAAATATATTCAGTATATTTGCAATTGATCCGAAGATGCATACTAATATTGATAAGTACCCATGTGCTGATCGATACGTCCTATAAAAATGGTCCAAATCACAGTAAGCATTATGTGTCTCATTCATCTTGATTTCTTATTTAAGATATATATTCATTCAGTTAGCAAAAACTTGTATATTCCATGGTTCCTGCTGTGGTGACATTTCTTGCAATATCTGAAACAAAAAGAAAAAAAAGTTAAGAATTTAATTTATAAATAGATTTATACAGACATTTAATCTTTACATTAAATTAAAAAACAAAAGAGGCTAAAAGCCATTCTTAAATATTAGATATAAATGTAGTGCTTGAGAGAAAGTGTCCCAAACTTTCGAATATGACGCATGTCTATACGTTTATTAACTAACTGATCAACATTGAGGGATATATAAAGGTCTGTTTTATCGAAAATAATATAACAATCCTATTGACTACTTTAAGTAAAATACTAAATTATCTCAAAACTGGGCAAATTAAAATGGTCCTACTATGATACTGATATAAGGCTTCTTAATTATTATTGTATTATTAGATCTGCGGATGTCAGGTGTACAATGTTATAGAGTTTTTTGAACTTTCCTCTACTATACGCTGTAAAATTTCATATTTTGTTTTTAAATAAATGAATTATTTCTAAAATTCATATTATTGCATTAAACATTCGTAATAAATTATTAAATAGGCTAGAGAACATAGATGAATAAGAATTATTAATGTAACTATAAAATGTATGTATCCTAAAATGTTGAAGATTGGGATTCTTAGGCTCCATCCATTTAATATACAGTTGTATAGTAAAGTATATTATAGGACTGACGGTGATGTAAGTGATAATTATTTATGGGTCTCCAAATAATAATTACACGGTAAATAAATAAATGAAGTATGTTGGGTACTGTACATAAAATTGTATACACTTTTTGCAATATCTATTGCCTTTAATTGATTTTTATTCTCCACTTAGTTTTTCCATATCCATGTATGTTTTCTTTTTTTTTGTCAAGAATCTCTTCTACTCTAATCCAAATACTTTCAACTATAGGGTGGTTTCATATATTCGTTTGGTTTTTGTTAAACCTTTTGCGAATATCTCCGACTCTGGTTGCCTAATAGGGCAAATTATGTGTAATAAAGAGGACAATTAACTAGTTCCAACTGTTTTATTTTCAATAACATTAGATTTGTTGGTGTTAGAGGCCTGTGAACATGTCATAGAATAAGGTGCATTTTCGGCATATTTTGCTTTATTTTAGAAAAGGCAAATTAGCTCGAAAGGCTACCGAAATATATGCGACGAAGCCTTAACAGGACCTATTGCTCAGAAATGGTTTGACAAATTTTGTTCTGCAGATACGAGTCTCGAAGACGAACCTGCAACAGTCATCTCACCGAGGTTGATTCGACTGATATCAAGGCACTGGTTGAGCAATACCGGACCCTAAATCTGCTAGACACTTAAAATAGGGCAAGGAACCGTTCAAAGGCATTTGCAACAGATTGGCTACGTATCCTCGATGTTTGGGTGCCGCAAAAGATGACTTAGGGAAACTTGCACGTTCATATGAAATTCATTTCAGAAACGGAACGAAATTCAACCGTTTTTAAAACGTATAGTTAATGGCGATGAAAAGTGGATAATCTGCAACATCGTAGTACGCAACTAGGACGGCCTGCATCCGAAAAAGATTTTGCTATCCATATAGTGGGATCATCTTGGTGTTCTCTTTTACGAGCTGCTTCCTCAGAGAAAAGCAATTTATTTTAAGATCTACTGCACTCAGCTAACGAATTGAATCAAGTATTGTAACAGAAACGTCCAGAACTGGTCAATCGCAAAGGTGTCACATTCCACCAAGACAACGTCACATAGCTCACCGCAATAACCACTCAGCGATATTTAGTGCCCCATCCACCATATTCTCCACAATTTTACGATTGTACAAATATAACATTACAGAGTCGACGAATTGCTGATATTTTCTTAATAAAATCTATAATATTTTCTCCTGTACAATTAATATCGAATCTAGATGCGTGTACCCATATTATTTCATTCCTTGGAACCGGTGCTATTATACTATTATCTTCTGCTGAAGTTCCAATAATAACATTTCTGTTAAGTTTATGTTTACGTTGTTTACAATCGTTTCGAGAGTTTTGTTGGATTAGGCCTTGCCGCTGCTGTCGTCGTTCTTATTTCGCTTTTCTGCATTATAATTTTTTGCTAGATTAATCATAATAATCGAATTATCTATATCATTTAAAAGTATTGATGATTCATCTATTGATTCATAGGTGTCGCACTTAGTATTAAAATGATGTATTTTTATTTTGGATTGGTTTTTATTTCGTTTGTTGTTAATATTCCCAATAAGGTTATGGTTGTTGCAAGTTGTTGTTGTTCAACAATATTTTTATACTTCTTGCACACGTCACAAAACCACAGTAAGTTGCAATTTTTGGTACTCAGTAACTTCTGTCCATATTCCATTAGCTTTGCACAATTGGTATGAAACATTTATAATATTGATTTCAATTTTATTGGAGCACTTGCTGTACGACGCCATATCGAATTGTAATATTCCCATCTATTTGGAATATATTAGATTGATGAGGCTGTTACTCCATAGTAACACTTAAAGAAAAACTGACAGAGTATAAGGTTTCAGAATGTTTTTAATATTGTTCTGCAACAATATTTCACCACAATATCATATTTTCATCTGCCTGACGAACTAATGTTTTCACTGTCACAATTCAAGGAAAAAGTATAATTCATAGGAATCGAAAAGTAGTGTTGAAATTCAGAATTAATTTACTTCCAGAGAATTTATTCCACCAAATACAAGATCATATTGTCTAATTCTTCAAGACAAGGTGTTTTATTTTTCACCAGGAAAAGAAGTAGTTAAAAATTTGATATAGATTAAGGTAATTCTGTATAATATCAAAAGAAACAGTTTTTTAAACACATTACTGTAAGTCACTCTGTTGACAGTAATACAATAAATAATACAAATAATGTCAAATACATTATATTTGAATAAAGAGAATAGTTGCGACCGTTACTACGTGGTAATCCATACTTACACTGAATTGAAAAATCGACTCGAGTCGTTATGTATTGTTTAGATTTATATAATTGTACTTACACGTTGTATAACATGTTTATAATAATTATTTGTGGTTAAAACATAATGAATTTTTTAACTCGGTACATTATAATTGACATTCAAAGATTTTACGATAGTAACGACAAATCAGTACCGAAAGAGGATACTATTTGTGATAGTGACCATCGAATTAGCCACGTTGTAAATCTAGGAAGCAATGTCAAACTATTAAGTGGTTGAAAACCAATTTTCACCACTTAGAATGAAATAGTGGAAAAGTACCACTGAAACAAATTGATAAAATAATTTGTTTGTTTAGTTCGATGTTATACATCCAGGCTGAAATTAAAAAAAGTTTATGACAAAATATATTTTAATGATTTTAAGAGTGCAGGTTATTATGTAATTAATGATTTTCCACCAATAGGTTTTCTCGAATCTTGTGAAGATTTAAATTTATTATGTAATCGAACAATAAGTTCCAAAGAAGAGGTTATTTATAGGTAGATTTCCCAAATGGTTTACTAAAGAATTAGTTTGATAAAACAAAAAAAACTTGCGAATCTCAATTTAAACAGGGATTTCCAAAACTGCGAAGTGATTGTAAACGTTTGACTAACGATTTCTATCTAAAATATTTACGCAATACAATGGATTACAATCTAATAGTACTATTAGCTATTATGGAAATATGTTAATGACAAAAAATAAGCAAATAACTACTCTGTGAATATGTTTCCTAATAAAACACCTAGTAACAACGAACAAGCCTCAGTAAATCTTTTTGCGCAGCACTTTTCTAATGATTATAGTAAAGATCAGACTAATTCCTACACACATTGTATAGTTATGATTCATGTGTTGATAGTGCGAACAAGTTCTAGATTGGTTCTAAGGAGATTTTTGTTGAAATTGGAAATAACAGGAATATGTTTGTACTATAGATCCTAGAGTATATATATTTCAGCGGTTAATTAGTGATAATATTAGAAGAAAGCATTTATTATACCAATATATAAGAAGGGTGATCGTGGGGATAAAACTAATTATAGGGAAGCTTTGCCTAAACTATTGGATAAATGATTGTCCAAACAGATACAAGAGCTAACTAAAAACTTTATTGTCACGGAACAACACAACCAAGTGAAAAAAGTGTCAAACTAGTGTTTTATTTAATTAATGAACAACACTAGTTTAAACGGGGTAGATCTAGAGTCACAAACCTATTATTATACCAAGACTATCTTTTGAATGCCTTGGAAAGTGGGGGCAGGTGGGCGCTATCTGTACGGACTTCTCCAAAGCGTTCGAGAGAGTGAGAATTCATTTTTTTTAATGAAAGTTACAGTATATTGGACTAAATATTTCTATCGTGTTTTGTCTTGTGAGTTAACTCACTGGTCGTACTGAACAGGTTAGAATTGGTAGTTTCTTATCGGAAGCTATTGCAGTTAGTTCAGGGTACCTTAAGGCTCGCATTTAGGACCAGTTCTTTTTAATATATTCATAAATGCCCTTCCTCAATACCTGAACAAATCCATGTTTTTACTATACTATAAAATATTTCTTTCAGCGAAAAGAGCTGATGATTTCACAGCTTCACAAGCTGAATTTGACAATTCGTCCCAGTGGAGGACTTCGAATAAATTATTCTTGCCTAAACCAACGTGTAAATTGATTAGATTTTCTAGAAAAAAAGATATCATAATATGTAAATATAATGTAGGCGGAGCTGAACTGGAAAATGTAGTAGAGATTAAAGAGTTATATTTGAATAAATTTATTATCCAAACACATATCTGCAACATTGAAAATAGATGTCGTAAATTAATTAGATTCATCTGTACAATTATTAAAGACCTCTTACTGCATTTACACACATTAGTAAGGTCGATTTTGGAGTTTGCATCTCCAGTTTTGTCACCGCATCAAGAATATTTAATCCAGGTTTTGAAGAAAGTAAAAAATAAATAATGGGTTTGTTGACTGCAAATGGAGTACGTTAATAAGGTATTATTATTATTAATTGTGCGAAAGTACTAAAATTAAAATTGAACATGTTAATACATAATTCGTTCTGGTTATTAAATAAATAATCATCATTTCGAACTTATCTTATCTCCAAAGATGAATAATTGTAAATCATAATAAAATAACACTTAATTAATTCTCAAGACACTAATTCAATAATATTCTACATAATCATCATTTTTTAAACAATAATAAACATTTTATCAAATAAGAAGCTACACAAATATTATAAACCATTTATTATCTTATTTCTAATTTTATATATTCATGGATAGTTGAATCTTAGTTCTTAAAAATTAAAGATTAAGGTTTTTTGTTCCATTATTATTTATCTGCTTGTTAGCCATTATATAGAATGGTTACGAATGAGGGGATAATTCCTAAAGTAATGAAACATCTTAGGAATTCGAACACATACTAAATGCATGATTTATTTTAGCGATTAAACTATTTCGATGTTATCAAGATAACATTCATGTTGTGGAAATGTCGACTAAATGCTCTTATTAAAATATTTCTAGTTATATTTGCATATCATTTATGGCCACAAAATCAATACTTTAATAAAAGTGCGATTTTTAGAACGTCAAAAAATCAGTAAGTATTACAAGGAGAGCGGTTAACCCTCAAATCTATTTGAACAAAAAATAGGTAACCAGATTTGGAAGCGAAAACTGTTTCCGGTAGCATGCGTAATCATTTTACTATATATTGGCAACATGATTTTATAAATGTCTCTCTCTCAACAGAAACAAAAATTCACGATGTACACGATATATATTTTTATTGCTATGATACCAAATGAATACAATAGCAAGTAATGATTTTTTACGTACGCTGCATGATATAGCGACAGCGAAGTAATATGTATAATAGTGATATAAAGAAGCAAATTAAATGCTATAGAAATATAGTTACAAGTAGTGAAGTGTGTTGTGTACAAGGATACCTTTCACCCGGGCTGCTTTTCGAAAGGGAAAAAATATGGGCAGTCGGAACATACATGCATACTCAGTGAGGAGGATAAAGAAACAGTAGAGCCAGAAGAAGCTACTGAAATCACCTACCTTAAGAAATTGTTCCAGGAGCTAGAAGAGATATCCCGCATTTTGCAACAAAATAATGAGGGTTTGTTAAAAATGAATTCCTATTTATTATTAAGGTTATAAATGTTGTAAAACAATAATAAAGATACTAATACTGCCGAAAACAAAAATAAGATTCCTGTAAAATCTGCAAAAATCAATTTAAAGGAATCTGCACAAACTGAATCAAACACGGAACAAAAGATGGAGCCTCCTAATCATGCTTCAACAACAAATTCATATGATAGGCAAAATAACGTACAGGAAAAGACAAGGAGAGAAGAAAATGTAAATTCAAATAATGCACGTCCAGAAGAGGAATGGAAAATGGTTTCGAGAAGAGGAAACCGAACCAAAAACGTAATGCATAGGCGCAGAGATATTCATCCAAATGACGTAATAAAAGGTGTGGAGCCTAATGCCCACCTTCACGTATACAGGTGGGACCCAGAAACCACTGAAGCAACTTTGTCGGACTTCTTAGATAGCAACAACATTAAGAACAGCATATGCGAAAAATTGCAATCAAAGCACCCAACAGAATATAGTTCTTTAAAAATCTCGGTGCCTTTCTCCAAGCTACAAGAGACACGAAATCAGGACCTGTGGCCTAAAGGAGTTATCTGCAGCCGTTTTTTCTTCCAGCGTGCCCCCAAGAATAGACTTGGAAATCAGCCCCAGGAAGGAAATGCAACAAATCATTAATAAAGAATTCTGTAAATTTAACAATAATTAACCAAAATATACTATCGATAAATACATCGATCAATCTGTTAAATAAAGTAATGTCAGAGAATAATGATTGTCATATTTTAACACTAACAGAACATTGGAAAACGACAGAAGAACTGAAATATTATAAAATTAACGGACACTACTTAGTTACCGCATTTTACAGGAGCAAGAACTCTTATAGAGGAGTGGCTATTTATATTAGTGACGATTTGCGCACTACGGTTCGAGAGGATTTTAAAAATATCTCGGAAAGGTACATTTTTGAATGTGCAGGAATGAACACAATTATCAATGGATGCAAAATAACTGTGATTGCCGTTTATAGGCCACCCACAGGCAGTATTGATATTTTCCTAGAAAAATTCAATTCAATTCTTAACAAATTAGCTGTAGAAGAAGTCAATTATATAATCGCTGGGGATTTTAATGTGGACTTTTTAAGTAATACGGCTGATAAAACAAGGTTAAGTAATTTGTTATTTAGTTATGGTTCCAAACCTTTAATGCAAGACTTTACACGAGTCACATATAATAGAAGAACTTGTATAGATAACATCGTCAGTAATGTGAATATCAATTTCGACTATAAAATTTTAATTTCGCATATTTCTGATCACTATGGCCAGAAATTAACTTTTCAAAACTTTGGTAAAAAAATTAAACAAAATAATAACTATTTCAAACAGAAAATAAATCCAGACACACTATTGATATTCAATAATAACTTGATGTTAGAAAACTGGAGTGAGGTGTATAATACAGACGACACTAATACCATGTGGAACGTATTTTTAAACAAATTTTTACTAATAATGAATCTTTTATACGGATCAAGTGTCAAATAAATAATAATAAGAAAAAAAAGAGAACATCTACTATTCACAACATATATTAAAACTAAAAGAGAAACTTGATTTACTAAATATATTAAAGCAAATTGATGAAATAACTGCTATAAAGCTACAAAAAAAGGAATATAACCAAACTTTAATTCAGTAAAAAAAGAATTACTATGATAATAGAGTAAAGTGTGCACATAATACGTCAAAAGTTGCATAGAGTATTATTGTACATGAACTTAAAAATATCGAACACAAAACACTTGACAACTTTCCAGATGTTAATAAATTCAATAATTTTTTTGTTAATGAAACTAAGGAAGTATTAGCAAATGTACCTTATGTACAATATTACGACTCAATAAATATGAATTCTCGGTCCAGTTTTTTCGAGCCGATAACGGAAATTGAAATATATGAGTCGTAAGTGAATTAAACAATTCTAATACGGGAGTTGATGAGGTTTCGGTCAAAGTAATAAAAAGCTCTATTCAATGTATGAAAGCAGTTTTGATATGTATTATAAACAGACTTATAGAGACAGGTATCTTTCCAGACTCTATTCAATTGTTACACCCGTCTTAAAAAAAGGTGATCCTAGTGATTATAGAAATTATAGAGCCATTAGTTTAATTACAAACTTTGCAAAAGTTCTTGAAAAGGTAATTAAAAATGGAATTGTTAATTTTGTTTGTAATTTACATTAATGACATCTTTTGGGGAAATTAATAACGATAGCCAATCAATAATCAGCTATGTAGATGATAATAATATTATCATCAAAGGTCCTAATTATCAAAATATACAATTAGCGGCAAATCGAGTTTTTAAGGATAGTGAGACGTGGTTCAATAGGAATAAACTATTTCTTAATAGGGAAAAAACAAATCGTATAATGTTTGCCACTAAACATGCACCTCCCAGAAAAATTATCTTTAGGATCGGTAGACATAAATATAGCATCGCAGTGTAAATTCTTAGGAATTTATATTGATAAACACAGATTGGTCACATTGAGGGACTAAACAACAAGTTAAATGGTACCATACACTGCATGCGAACCATTAAACCATATACAAGGTGGCGCAAAAGTAATGTCATAGTTTGAATTGGCTGCCATTTTGTTATAAATGAAAAAAAGAGCTATGTGTTCATCAAAAGTTTATTTGAATGTGTATTATTGGTTACATAACTTGTAAAAAAATATACCGCTCAAATGGCCACCTCCATAGTTGATTCATAAATGCGCTCGTTTTACGGCATTTTGCATTGTTGCTCGCAAAACATCTGGCTCCAAATTGGCGATTTCTTCTTCAATTATAGTTTTCAAGCCTTGCAAAGTTCATGGTTTGTTGTAGTAAACGCGAGATTTTAAAAAAGCCCCAAAGGAAGAAATCTGGTGCTGTTAGATATGGCGATCTTAACGGCCAGTTCAATTCTGCAAAACACCCGACCTGGAAATCGGTGTCTCAAATTCTCCATAGTTATCCGAGCTGTGTGAACGGTTGCTCCGTCCTGTTGAAACCAACAATGATCGAGACCTAATGCAGCACCTTGCCGCAAATAAACACGTTTAGCATCTGCCTGTAAGGCTCTGCATTTACGGTTACTGCAGCGCCATCTGCCTCCTCAAAAAAATAAGGACTAATCACTTTTTCACTGCAAATGATACACCAAACAGTCACTTTGAGGGGATGAAATAGATCTTTTTGTATTATATGTGGATTTTCTGCTCGAACACATGGAACACGACGACAGAGAAAACGACGAAATTTACGTTGCGTTAAAATAACAGATTAAAAATTTGTCAAATAAGCAGTAACAATAAAAATCTCGAACTTGAGGTGTTTATCGCCCCATGGCTTGTTGACAACTAATTCTCTATATATCTACATCATAAATGTCAAAGCACACCGACATTTGGCGCTATCTGCAAAAATGGCGACCAATTAAAACTATGACATTACTTTTGCGCCACCTTATATAAGTCATGATACTCTAAGAACAGTTTATCATGCTTATTTCTGTGCTTTGTTGCGCTATGGTATTATATGCCGGGGTGCAGCAAACGAGATTAATAATATTTTTATTACACAAAAAGTTGCCATTAGACTACTCTAGGTATAATATGAAATACAGGGACTCATGTAGAGGGGTGTTTAAAACGAACAATCTTCTTACAGTACTAGGTATGTATATTCAAGCCTCGCTCATTTTCATATATCAGCATAAGCATCTCTTTTATAATAATTTGAACATAAGCCCACATAAGCCTCTCAGTTTCAATCAGCAGCACGAATGTTCACCCCAGTAATGATGTTCGAGGTCGGCGTGGATGACTCAAGATTTCTACAATTGTGCGGAAACATAAAATATATTTAAGTCATTGAGACTTGAGTTTTTGATAGCATATTATCAACGAACTGTGCAGTCAGTCGGTGAAAAATTTCGAAATTTAATGATGATGCCTTACTCAACAAACCTGTGTACCACGTGTTTAGACGTAGTGAACCAATTCGGCATCCTCCCCTCCCCTTGAATATCGATAAATAAAAAATCCGGTTTATATTTAATCCACCCTCGTATAGAGCGTGAGAATTTTTAGATGTTTTCTATGGGGATCTTGGAAACTATAAGAGATAGAAAGAATAAAATTTCACTTTCGAAGTTTCTAAAAAGTCAAGGGTAGCTAGATATTTCGAACGTAAAATGTCATTTTTTTAAAATAAATAGATCTCCGTTATTATAACAGTTAGAAAAAAGTGTAAAAGACAAAGTTGTACATAATTTTATGCAGATTAATAAAATATATTCAGTAAAACTAATATTTACAATATTGAAACTTTTACTTTTATCTTTTTCATCGCTACTCATTTTTTATTTATAATACAATTTAAGTAATTAGAACTCACTTATTTTTAGCAATAACTAGGTCATGTTTGATATTGGATTAAAGAGAAAACATAATCTATTGAAAGAGGCCATTGCTAACTAATTTCCAAAAAATGTAAGTGTAAATGTAAGCATCATCTCGGAAAATAATGGCGATAAAAATTCTAAATATATTTTATAAATAAATCTGGATAAAATTATCTACAACTTTGTCTTCTACAGTTTTCTTTCTATTTGTCATAATAACCGAGATATGTTGATTTGAAGAAATTGACACTTTTAATTTTTTTCAAAATATCTAGTTACCTTGAAAGTACACCCTTTTCCTCTCTTAAAACTACACATCTTTCCCCGTTTAACCGTTTCTCTATCTCTAATAGTTTTCGAGTTTTGGAGAAGTTAATTATTCGAAATATACTATTCCATATTGTTACTATTAGTATTGTTGCATTGAAAAGAAAAACCAAGGATTATTTATAGCACATTTTGTTATCTTATCTTATTATGTTTGCTAAATTAAACATAATACTTTTGCCCTCTTCGTTATAATTCCGAACAGATCCGCATCGCTTGTGTCTCTAGTTGAAACTGCTTCAAAATATAAATTATTTATTATATTTTGGAGCAGTTATCAACTTGTATTTTATTCGAAAAGAATAATATGTGTAAATTAGTTTCACAACATATTGTGCACGGTGGAATAAGCATTTAATATAAATATAGACAAAAGTGGGTTGATAAATTCCTTCGGGGAATGTCGATCGTTAATTCAAGTCAAAGCGAACTAGTTCTGACGTAAGGATGTTTTTTAGTTTTGAAATTATTTATTTATTCTCTTCCGTGACAAGAGATTATATAATCCTAAAAATGGAAAAGTAATTTTTCTGGTGTCAGACCCTGCTATACCTGTATCTTTTCTGTCATAATAATAATATTTATGAAACTGAAAATTGTTCGTGACCGCATGATAACATGAAGCAATAATTACTGCGTGCTGAAACGAATTAAGAAAACGCAGTTTCCCGAAATATATAGTTGTAAATTGGAGGATTTATAAGATGTATAATTTGTATCATTATATTTATATTTATAATATAGTGGTAAAGTCATCGTGTCTCCTTCATTATAATTAAGATGTGCCACAAAGTGAACGTCTCCACTATTAAACATTGTGTTAATTTAGATTTTAAAAATATGTTGTGTCAATATGTAACGATTAAATAATATTTATTTAGTAATATAAGTATGCATAAACGTATTACTTTGATATTAAAAGTTTTTAAATTTGCTGAAATATTATGGGTTATTGTGCTTGTGTATGTGTGTGTAAAAGAGAGTGTAGTCCTGAGAAAATATCGTCTGTTAATAATAATTTTAGTGACTAAACTCTGAAAGGCTTCTTGGTAAATATATTAAAGCTCGCATTTAGACTGTTTTTGGTACAACTAAAAGAGTCGCAGAGTGAGCTATTATTCAATATACATATATTACAAAAATATGTTATCCTATTTACAGTCTCAACATTCAAAAAATATTACAATAATATAGTCAGAAATTGCGTTAATTAAAATACAGGAACCTCTTATTCCTATAACATAAATCTCAAATATACTAAAGACCCATTAAAATCATTTCTGGTCAGATTTACATACCGTCAAATATATAAAATCCAAAGCTTCATTTAATTCCTTAACCAACACAAACAAAAACAATTGTATAATAAAATGTATTAAAATCCTTTAGTTCGTTGTAGAAAATTAAATAATAAATTTAAAAATACGAAAACATTTCGTGAATCTACAACAGTGAGTCTTACTAAGACTACAAAACAAATTAATTTGAAACAATTACTTCTCTGGCTAGTACCTCGACAGACGTTAAATAAAACAAAGTTAATTTGCGTGTTACGAATAGTACAACTATCAAAGCAACACTAATTTGAATGAAATTATTTCTGTTGAATAAACTAATAAATGATAAAATGTATTTTAGATTGTTTAAATATGACTATAACATGAAAAATTATGCACAAAAATGAATTTAAACTGATTTCATTAAATTAAATTAGCAAAAGCAATTAAAAAATCTAGCATTCAAGTTTATAATCATCTGCAGACACGTGTTTAGAACTTTCGCTCTCTTCAGTACAGCTTTATTATAAAGCTGTATAGGAACTTAATTTTAAATAACTCTAACATTGACGGACTCGATTTAGTAACAGTATTAACCAACAGCGACAATGACACATTGAACTTCAAGTTAAGGTAGTGATGATTACAAAGCGTGTTATTTTAAGTCTAATATCTAGAATATATAATCCCCTTGCACGGGCCATGAAAACAGCAGGTAAGATATTGATTCAAGAAAATTCAGTGCTTTTAAGATGATCCACTATCAGATGATTATATTAAACGTTGGCAATCTTACGTCAACCAATTACCCAACATTGCAAATATAAACATACCACAAAAGTCAAAGTGGAATTCCATGGATTAGCTGATGCAAGTGAGAATGCTTGTGTCAGTTAAAAGCATAACTAGAATTTTAACCAGGTTGTTATGAGTAAAATCTCGTGTAGAACCAGTGAAAGCGACAAGTGTATCTGTACATGAACAATTTGCCGCCATGCTATTGGCTGAACTTCATATATTCGTGGGCAGATCTCTGAACATAAACATTTCAAGTGAATACTTTTACACTGATTCAAAAATGTTGGATTAAATTAGAATCAAGAAGATTCAAAACATTTATAGGCAACTGCATCGCTGAAATTCAACGACACAATGACCCTCGTGATTGGCTTCATGTGGCATCCTGTGATAACCCCGCTTATATAATCAGTCGTGGTGTAGCCCCTGCAATTCTAAAGGATAGTGAGTTATGGTGGAATGGACCCACTTTCATTCTAAAAGACATTCCCGAATGTAACTTCATGCCTGAAGACAAATTGTTATATATAAACTACAACCTTGTGATTTGGATTTAAACATCATGTGTGAGTACTCATCTTATAAGTAAGTAATAAAGGACAAATCAGGAGCACAGTGCAACGTTGGAGCAACCCCTTTCTCGACTCCAATGGTTTGATTCATGTTGACCGGCGTCTAAAAATACCGATTTTGCCATAAACACAAACCACAACTACATACAGGAATACAAGGAACATTAGTAGCTGTAAAGTTTAAATACTGACCGATAAACAGCCGAAGCGAAACACGTGGCATTCTACGATCAAGTGTTCAATGCACGCGTGCAATTAAAATAATTTTTTAAAAATGATATTGATTACTGCGGGCCTTCTTTACTTAAAGATGGATCTCGAAAATTCAAGCGAGCGGTGTTTGTGTGTTTCGCCACGAAGTGCCGCATTTCATCACTTAATTGCTCGTCGTGGATATGCGTATATGGTCACAATGCAACAAATTTGAATGGTGTCCGAAAACAATTACACGAATTGTGTAAATTCTTGAACAATTCTAACCTTCATGAAGTGATTCAAGCAAACCAGACAGGTGAAATTGAATTTTATCCCACAGCGTACACCAAATTTTGGCGGCCTTTGACAAGCAGTAAAGAATAATATCAAGAAACATCTACTCCGAATAGCTGGATGTTCATTTTTGACACCTAAACGGAAATCTAAATTGTAAGTAAGTAAGTAAGTATGGATTACCACGTAGTAACGGTCGCAACCATTCTCTTTATTAGGAAATCTAAATGGTCCTGAATTCGCGACTTATCAGAGGACCCCAATGATTTTAGTTTCCTGGCCATTTTCTTATTGGAGAAGCGTTGACATAGCCTGTGGACCCCAACTAAGTCCTTCGAGAAACTAAGATGGCAACTGCTCCAGAAGATGAGGCAACAAATATGGAAAATATGGTCTCAAGACAGCTTCTTCAGCGCTGGGAATTGCAGATACAAGAATCCTACCCACAAAATTTCACTGCTTCGTTAAAGTATCATAATATTTATTGAGGTATTACAACCTATTTACCAAAACAAACCTACAAATGGGCCACAAAATAAGTTGTCTGTGTTTCAGAGTTTATGTGCTTTTCTATTTTTGCCCGAAATTAACATTTGTTTGTTTGGTCACAATCTCGATCTTTGATCTTTATGTTGTTCGGTTAGGTTATTAATTTTCCTTGTAGTTGTGAAAGCTGTTCTTAATTATTTTTTATTTTGTAGGAATGCGTACGATTTTATCTGTTGGGCCTGATATATATGAAGGTCCCTTGCCAATGGTTGTTTTTCTGTTTTATTGCGTGTTTTGCTTCTTATTATTTTATTGATCGACTGTTTTTAATTCTGATTTTTATTTGTTGAATCGGTAAGACATTCAGAATGTATAATAAGAATTTTGATAACTGAGTGTAGTCGCGCTGGATAGTGGTTAGATTCTGCATCTAGATATCGATGTGTATGTGCTTTCTTCCTAATATGGCCTAATATTGAATCTTGTTTCCTTATTATAAGTGTATCAATGAAAGGAATTTCATTATTCTCATCTACCCCCATAGCTAATTTTATTTTGGGATGTATGCTTTTTAAGTGTTATAGAAACTCATTGATACATTCCTTTCTGTGTTGACAGATGTTCTTATTGTTGTAGTTTTATAGTCCTCAATAAATGTTTGATTAATTCGAAGAGCTATGTGAATTCTTTTAGCTAGGATGCTACTGATTAGGTAAGAGGTTCCAGCTGTTGCGCTAGAAATTTTGATCGGTGAGTTACCTGAGCTTACAATTGGTCTTTACATTTTTGTAAATTTTTGTTAATTCAAATAATTTTGAACATCCAGAAGATTTCTTTCTGAGTTCAGCTGTTAGCCGTTAATCTTGACCTATGTTGTTTTTTCTAATGTTACATACGGATATGCGGTCCGAGTCAAATTTAATTTTATGGAAATTTATCTGGTGCGGAGACTAGACGCTGACATGCATTCTCACGGAAGCGTTGTATATAAGGCGTATTAATAAAGCCTTAAGATCGTCTATTGCTTGTAGTTTGTCCATAAACTGTTCTTTCTAAGAAGTTTGGAGATAGGCTTTCGTTTGTCAGCAAATGTGATTTCGTCGATACCATGAGAACTTCTATATCACTTTGAAAGATATACGATTCCCTGTTTCCTCAGTTCGTGAACATGGATTTCTAATTAATCTTGTTTAATTGACAACATTCGATATGGTTTTGAGTTGATCCACGCAGTATATTTCAAGGAACGATAACAATTTAGTCGCAATGTTAGTTGGATGGAGTCAAACTGCCGTATTTGTTGGACGGAAAAGATGCCTAGAATGGGTTCTCTCATGTGGCTACTGATACCTTTATTTTTGCTCAGATTATGTTATACAATGGTTTTTCCTCGGTGAACTTATCTTAGCAACAATTTAATGATTCCTAACAAAGCTTCCGTGGTAAGGGCGCCGGCGTCGAGGAGTATATATCATAATTTTCCGTCTATGTTTAAATAAACGTGCGGGTATTATTTACGATATGCATGTTGCCTGCGGGCATTGCAATTGGTGCATTGTGTTCGGCTTTTCACATATAAAGCACTGGAATTAGTTATTTGTGTTCGCCAATGTGGTTTTTTACGTTGATTTATCGGTCTAAAACAAAACAAAACCTTTATTGCCATCCTTTATATTCATATTCCTCTTGTCTCAGTCCCACTTTCTTTGGATTTCTTTTTCCCGCCCCAATCTTATCACAGTCTCCTCACCTGCCCCATCCATTTATCACGCACCTCCTTGCACTCTTGGCCTAGATGGCTCCATGTGTCCCTTCCATTCTCGTCCAATACACGCCTACCATACCGTTCCCCCATCCATACCTTTCTACCTCTCTCATCCGATCCACATCTGACTCTTGCCAGAGTCACTTTCTTGGACCTTACCCACTCTGTCTTCAATAGATACTTTTGCACCCTTCTATATACTTGCCATCTTCCATACATTGGAATGTACTCACTGCTTACAATACACTCTTGCCGTTCTTGCGCTTCCACTTCCAGTCATTTTTCTCTCATCCAAGCAGATACATTCACTCCCTGTTCCAGCCAATCGTTCACTACAGTTTCCGCCACTCCCGCTTTTTCATACATATTTTTCTTCCCAATCTTCATTTACACCCTCCGACCCCCACACAAGTTTTTCATACCTCTTTCACTAATCTCTCACTATTCCACGTGCTCACATTAATCTCATACCTAGACACTCTTTCCATTGCCACTACGTGCGTACTATACCGATTTGATTCCTGAAGCAGAATATACCTAGGAGTTGATCTCTCCACTCCTAGTAGCCGCTTCAAGAACATCGTCTGCTCTCTCCCGATGCAATTATACTCTATCATTTCCCACGTTTCCACATCATACATCAATATCGGTTTCACGCACGCATCCCACAGTTTGCACGTCATCGGGTAGTTTCCCTCTACCAGCTTTCCCCATTTCTCTTTTGCAATGCCCCATGCCTTCCTTGCTTTCTGTTGCAAGTATTTGTCGTGCTCCCTGTATTCCCCACCACTCGTAAACACAAACCTTAGATACTCAAATTCTTTAACTTTCTCAGCCACTTTTCCTTTCCATTTCAATTCTTCTACTCTCCCTTCTCTTCCTTTTATCCATATACCCCAGCTCTTCCTAACACATCTTTTATCTCTCCCAACTCCCTCGCCAGTAATATTATCCGCGTACGCCAACATCCATACTTTCATTCTCCCAATCACTACTCCGCCCGCCTGCCCTTTTCTCAGCACCTTCTCAAGCTCACTCATATATATAATAACACATCCTAACCTTGTCTGATATATTTTCCATACTTCCGCTCTCATCCATGTCTGTTCATACACCCTTCTCACCCATTCCACTGTCACACTACTCACACCTCTCCTCTTCAGACATTCCATAAATTTTTCTCCAGACACAGTCATACGCCGCTTTAAAGTCAACAAATACCGCATACATACTCTCTTTTCCTCTCACATCCTCTCAACCACCCTTGCAAGCGTAAAGATTTAATCTCGCATTACCCTGCCCTTTCTAAATCCGCCTTGCGTTTTTGGCAATAATTCTTTTTCCTCCACCTCTTCCTCTAGCCCGTCATGGTTATCTTGTACCCGGTACACATGATTGAAATTGCTCTGTAGGTTCCAATCTCTTTTTTGTTGCCCGCCATGTATATCAGGCACATTACCCCTACTCCCCACGACTCCGGCAATTCCGAATTGCCTCTCCACATCCTGTTCAACAAGTTCAAGTTATTAAATTAAGATATTAAATAAATGAATATAAATAACTCCGCCATTAACAATTGATTCTTGGCATCAATATGGTAAGAGACATACCAAAAGACGAGAGAAGAAGTGATAAGATAATTTTACACTTGGCCATTTCAAACAAAATTGAGAGATTTTATTCATTGACAAAAAAAGTAAAACTTCAATATTTGTAATCAATTGCCCTAGGAGAAAGCCTTTTAACAGGCATAATCTGTATATATACGGCACTTAACAGTAGGTATTAAAGAATATAATATTTGTGTCTCTTCCTCCAGGAGAGGAAGGAAGGGGAGATAATTCACGAGTGTTCTAGTAGTACCTGGTCGGTCTAAATTTAGGATTGACATCTTTTTTAATATACTTAGGTTTGCTTAAATTAATGACACGATTGCTTAAGGACCTCGGCTTTTCAACTATGATTAGCTAACACTATTGTAGTACGTTGTATACCATTTTTGATCCCTCGTAACCTTGTCTGATATTCTTTTTCCCTTATAAATTGACTACAGAGAAATAAAGCTTTTTTTCCTATTCACCCGGTGGACTAGGCTCCAAAGTTTTCATTTTTAGTTTTTTTCTTTTCTGGATTAATTAATTGTGCAATTAGATCCCACGATCTGCTATGTATTTAGAAGAAAATATAGTTATTATTTTAAAGAATACGATTTTGAATGAAATAAAATCTTCTTAAGAATTGGAATTTTTACTAGTAAAAAAAAGACACCCCATATTTACATATTTCATATAATTACTATGTTATTATTATTACTATTTTTTTTTTCCTTCGTTTCCTTTTTTCTGCCGATTTTCTCAGCCGCCTGCCTTAGTCCCACTTCTTCTTCTTTCTTTTTCTCGTCCCATTCTTATCACAATCTCTATGCCTGCCCCATCCTCTCTCATCCATTCACCTATCCTTTTCATTCCCCCTATCCACTCTTCACGCACCTCCTTGCTCTCTTGGCCTAAATGACTCCACGTGTCCTCTCCACCTCTCGCACAACACACACCTGCCATACCATTCCGCCATCCATACCTTCCTTTCTCTCTCCGATCCACATCTAGCCCTTGCCAGAGTAACTTTCTTAGACCTGTCCCATTCCGTCTTTAATAGATACTCAGGCACCCTTGGGTTATACCCACTCCTTACAATAAATTCTTGCCGCTCTTGCGCTTCCACTTCCAGCCATTTTTCTCTCATCCACGCCGCCACATTCACACCCTGTTCCAGCCATTCATTCACTACCGTTTCCGCCACACCCGCTTTTTCATACATCATTTTCCTTTCCAATCTCCATTTACTCTCTCCTACCCCCACACAAGTTTTCCATACCTCTTTTACTAACCTTTCACTATTTCACGTACTCACATTCATCTCATACCTAGTCACTCTTTCCATTGTCCCTACATGCATACTAGACCTGTTTGATTCCGGAAGCAAAATATACCTAGGAGTTGACCTCTCCACTCCCAGAAGCTGCTTCAGAAACGTCGCCTGCTCTCTCTCAATGCATTCATACTCTTTCACTCCCCACGTTTCCACACCATACATCAATATCGGCTTCACACACGCATCCCGCAGTTTGCACGTCATCAGGAAGTTTCCTTCCATCATGTTTCCCCACCTCTCTTATGCCACACACCATGCCTTTCTTGCTTTTTGTTGCAAGTACTTGACGTGCTCCCCGTATCCCCCACCACTCGTAAACACAAAACCCAGATATTTAAATTCTTTCACTCTCTCAATCACATCTCCCTTCCATTTCAACTCTTCCATTCTCCCCTCTCTTCCTCTATTTCTAAACTTCATCCATTTTTTTTTCTTCACATTTACGCACAAACACCTTTTATCCATATACCTCTCAACTCTTCCTAACATATCTTTCATATCCCCCATTCTCTAGCCAGTAACACTACATCATCCGCATACGCCAACATCCATACTTTCATTCTTCCAATTACTACTCCGCCCGCCTGCCCTTTTCTCAGTACCTCCTCAAGTTCACTTATATATATATATATATATATATATATATATATATATATATATATATATATATATATATATATATATATATATATTTAATAACGAAGGGCTGAGCGGGCAGCTTTGTCTTACTCCCTTCCACATCCTAACCTTGTCTGACACATTTTGCCCTACTTTCGCTCTCATCCATGTCTCTTCATACACTCTTCTCACCCATTCTACTGTCACACTACTCACACCTCACCTCTTCAGACACTCCACCAACTTTTCTCTTGGTACAGAGTCATACGCCGCTTTCAAGTCAACAAACACCGCATACACACTCTTTTTGCTCTCTAACATCCTCTCAACCACTCGTGCAAGCATAAAGATTTGATCTCGAGTTCAGCTCCCCTTCCTAAACCCACCCTGAGTTTCCGGCAGTATACCCTTTTCCTCCACCTCTTCTTCTAGCCGGTTCTACACTACGGTCATAGCTATCTTGTACCCGGTACACATAATTGTTATTCCCCTATAGTTTCCAATCTCCCTTTTGCTCCCACTTTTATGTACCGGGCACATTACCCCTACTCGCCAAGACTCCGGCAATTCCAACTCGCCTTTCTACATCCTGTTTAACAAGTCCCCGAACCGTCTTCTTCCTTCTTCTCCCACTATCTTCCACATTTCGGCCTTCAGCCCATCCAGTCCCGGTGCCTTGCCTCTTTTGATTTCCTCAAAAGCCCTTTCTACCTCTCCCTCCGTAAACAACTCCACTTTATCCATGTGTTGATACTCCCCAACCCCTGCCGGCTCCCCACACATCATCTCACAATGTCCTATCCACTCTGCTAATGAGATCTCTTGCTTTCTCGTTTCGCCTCCTCTCTTTAATATCATCCATAGTTCTTTCTCATTTCGACACCTCTTCATCTCCATTTCTACTTGTTAAATTGATTGCAGCTTCTTCTCTTCACAGATCTTTCTATACTTCGTCCTCTTCTGTGTCACCAATTTTTCTTCACCCCAGCCCACTCTCCAGTCTTTGACCGCTTTTCTTAGTTCTCTTTTCGCCTCAGCACACCCTTCATCAAACCATGGGTGCTGTCCTCTACTTCCTCTTCTCACTCTGTACCCACAATTAGCTATGGCTTCTTCCATGTCTTCCATGGTCTCAATATCTCCCCATTCAATCTTTTCCAGTTGGAGTCTCATATTCTCCAAAGCCCTTCTTCCATCCGCTATCTTCCAACCGTCTTGTTTCTGCGTATTTCTTTCATACCCCGCCATCCATATATCTGCAGCTAACGGCCAGTGGTCTGACCCCAGTATTCTTCTGATTTTATCTCTTTCTATTCTCTTTACTAATCTATAATCAATAACTGATGATCCTTGTTGCCCCAGGTACGTCTTTTTTCCCTCCCAATCCCCATCAGTGCATCCATTTAATACCTCCCACTCTTCCTCCAAAATCCAGTCTCCAAAGATTCTTCCTTCATTATTAACCAGCCTGTCATGTGATCTTCTCCGTATTAGTTCACCTTGGTTATTTACTCCCCCACATCTCTCTCCGATCCTTGCATTAAAATCCCCACCCACTATACATCTATTTCTCCTGCTCGCCTCATCCTCTATTTCTTTTCTCACTTCTTCCCAGTTGGTATTCACATACACTGTTCCAATTTTTTTATGTGTTCTTCCCTCCTTGCATTTTATGCATACCACCCCTCCTTCCTATATTCCATATCTCCATCCTGCAGCCCCTCTCTTGTTCCCACGATAATACCCCCCTTTGCTCTTCCTCTAATTGCCTCCTTAGTTGCCCCTCTTATTTCCCATTTAAACCCCGCTGGTAGCTTTTTCTTCACTCCCTCCCACTCCTCTTCTACCAGCCACGTTTCCACTACCCCTACTATATCTTTTCCTGTTACCCACTCTTCAAAATCCTTTTGCCACTTCTCCCCCCTGCATTTTGATTTTATCCCCGCCACGTTCCAGAATCCCAGTTTTAAAAACCCCTCGTCTTCCCCAAACTTTTTTGTTCTTACTTTTTTGCAATTATTTCTTTATATTGTTCTTTCACCTCATCCCATAATAGACACTTGTTATTAATAACTAATTTACCATATCCGACCTTCACTTACTTTCCTCTTCCTCTTTCTTCGCTGGCTACTTTTCTTAGTTCCGTCTGCATATTCCTTTCTTTTACCGTCAAATCATTGTCAATATATACATCCGTACCTCTAAGCTTGTTTGTGTTTTTCATTACCTTAACCTTATTCATAAAATCCTTCATCCTGGCTAATATTATTCCTTTTTTCATTTCAAAGGCATCTTCCACCTCGACATCTATCTCTAGCTTCTCTTTTATTACTTCTTTGACAGCTTTAGGTAAATTCTCTCCTTTAACTACCATATTTCTTAGCACAATATTATTGCGTCTCTTCTCCTTTTCTCTCTTCTCCTCGTTTTCTTCCAATTTTATTATCTTGCTGCGCATATCTCTCTTTTCCAATTCCCACTCCACCCTTCTTTTCATTTCTGTCTTGATTTGAACAAGCTCCATGTTGACTGATTCTATCTCTCTTCTCAGCTTTTCATTCTGTTCCTTATTTTGTTCGAATCTCTCCTTCATCTCTTTTCTCGTCTCCTTTAATTCTCTTAATACCGCCTCCATCGAATTACATTTCTCTGGTGATCTTGCGATTATTTTACTTTGTCTAAAGATTAAAGCTTCGTCGTCTGTCGTATCGAAGCTAGTTTCTTCTCTTCTTCTTTTATCTTTCTTTTTCCCTCCCATACGCTCACTGGAGTAGAAAACGGGAAGCACAGGAAAGAAATATAGAGAAAAAAAAGAAAAAGACTTAAAAAAAGTAGCTCAGGGGTCTCGACATCGAGCCCTCGCTCCACGCACTGTGCTATTTCCACTACGGTTCTTTCGTTATTCACGTTTGCACTTAAAGTTCTTTTTCATAAAGCGTGGCAACGTAGTCGGCGTTAGTGTTTCTTACAATTTTTAAGGTTATATCAACTCTACACACATTAATCGCAATAATTACTTAATACCAATTTCGTCGTCTGAAGCAATAGTAAAATATGTCTCTAAGTGTTTTACCTGAACTTATCACCACCAAATACACACTTTCACACTGTTTTTTTCACTCAAACTATCCAAATCAAAATATCACTCCAATTTTTACTAGTACAATCGTACAATAATTGTAAATATTTATAATTTTTCAATGATGATTATTAGTTTTTCCAAAAAATTATTTGTTAATTTGCTCAAATATTAAGCAATATATGGCCATCCATAAATAATGAAGGGATTTATTATAGGTAAAAAATAAATTTTATAAGTAACATTTGCAATAAATAATTGAGAGCATATCATATTTCTCAGTAATCAAAAATTTGTTTTATTTAAGGTATAATTGTGCAGGCGTTTACTTGAATGTAATGAAGAAGGAGACCCGATTATTTTGTTCTAAGCTTTATTTTTGATAATGACTACCTGTTAGTCGAAATTATATTTTATTTAAAGTGGCAAAAGAAAGTATTCATTATATTATTTTATTTAATATTTTACATTTTACTATTAATAAAGTTTAACAGAGAAACATTCTAATTTATTTATTTTTTAATTAAATACATTTAAACACTGAATAAAACACTTAATATGTTTTATTCAATGTTCATTATGAATTACCACGTAGTAACGGTCGCAACCATCATTATGATTAAATATATTTAAAATATTATAGATAATATATCATATAATTAAACCTACAATTTTTTTCATATTTCATGTTAAAATATTAATTTTACTGTATATTATCTTTGCTTAGATTTTGGTTGTGAGTTTTTTGATTACTGACACGAATATTATAATGTAAGTAAAGCCCAGTGCAATTTAACATGTAACACGCCATATAGTGATTATTTCTCTTGATATGATACACGAACACATTTACCTTTACACAACCTTCGTAGAAATTTAAAATATTTAAATATGATGTATAACAAATTCTTATTAATAGAATTTATTTGCTACATCTTAAAAATACACAAAAAGATTACAAATTAAAGTCAATTTTGTAATATGTTATTATTTTATACTTTATATAAAAAATTAACACTTAGCAATAAAATGAATTGCTTCTAAACTTAAAGAACTGCTGAACAGTAAAGCTTATCAAAAGTTAATTATTATTCTGCCAGAGGTTTTTGAATTCATTTACATATTTTTACAAGTCAATATAGTATTTATAATTATTCTCAACCTTACTAAAGACCCATTAATAACAATTTTACAAATATCTTTTAGGAATACGGGGGCATATAAATTATTACAATCATTTCACAATAATTACATTGTGAAATGTAGTAAAATACAGAGTACCATGGAAAGACTTTTCATATTATATGACGGTAGTAAGACTTACACATGTCCAAATATTTTTAACATCGACTACTGGCTCGACTTGATCCTTCAAATCCAATGTTATTTGTTCACAGGAATAGTTAATTAAACGTTAATAGAGTACGGGATAAAGTATATATACGTAGGCACATTAATTGACGCCTAAAAGTGAGGAAGTATGTTGTGTTAAGAAAATTACTGAATAGGTAAACGAGAAACGATGTCGACGCATAATCTTAGTCAGTGAAATTATTCACACAAGGAAGGACCACTTCTATAGTACATACTAGAATATGCACTAAGGTAATTAAACACTGCAGCTTGGGACCAATTTGTTGACAGTCGCTTACTACGAGTCAACACAATTTACTATTAAGAAAGGTAAAAGTAATTAAAAGCTTTTGAACTATTGTTCAAAGCGCGGATGGGTTTAATGTCAAAGCCCGTTTAAAGTGACTAACAAGATTCAACAATAGGCCTTGCGATCATATCTACTTTCGTGTTTTCACCTTGCTAGTTTTTATGCAGTAGTTTGACAGAAATACATGACTATTTTATAAACTTTGCGCACTAAGTTGATGTCAATCATTTTAATTTTAATTAAATTTAAAAAATATAGTAAAGCCATTATGAACACAAATGTGTTTACATATGTTACATTACATAAATCACTAAATACAAAATATGAATAAAAAACAAAGTTAAACCAATAATAAGTTATCCGGTGAATTTTTTTAGCATCAATCTTATAAGTTGTACAAGATTATATCATTGTAATTGGTTTCAGCGTTTTTTAAAGTCGTTGTACATTATAAAAATGTTACATTATATTTACCTTAAACAATGATTAATAAATTATTATTTTATTTCTTGCATTACTGCCAATCATTTGCCATGTTGTTATAGATAATATAGATTTTTATTCTAATTTAAATTTTATTTAGATATCGACTTTTATATTTAAATAGTAGTTATATCAAAATCCTGAAATTATCTATAAATGATTTATTTAAAAAAAATGTTCAATAGGTTTATGTATTTATTTAATAAGGAACATAGAATATTGAATAATTTATATAAGATTAACAAGGTAACTTAAATATTACAATAATTATTCTTAAAAATATTTGTATTTAAATATTTTGTATTTATTTACATATTTTTATTAATCTGTCAATTTTTTCCTATAGAATGTCTTTAATCCTCATGAATGTTTGGGAACTACCGGTTAGTTGATTAATATTAATAGAGTAATTAGTATTGGATTGGGCTGGGTCGAATTGTGTTTTAATTTTTAATTATTAGGCCTAAGGAAGACAAGATGTTGGGGTAATTTATTTAAACATTTTGGCGATAGAGTTGAAACAATGGTTTAATATATACCATAACGTAGATTATTTATAATGTTCAATTTATTTATATTTAATTATAACACAATATAAGAGTAAGATGAAACTTATGGTATAATTTATTATAAATTACACCAATATGAAGTCATAACTTTTTTTATTTTAACAAAATAATAAATCTATCTGAGAAGGGTATTAAAGCATATTTATAGGCTCTCCAGTAATGCTAATTGCTAAGTGTTTTTTTTTTCTTACAAAGTATAGTATTATTATTGAGTGATCTGATTCGAACGAGAGTAACGTTAATCCAAGTGTGCATAATCGTCCTAAAAATAAAAATTGATGTTATATGTGTTAAACAAAATTGATAATAAAAGTAATTATAAGAATTAATTATTCTGGTCGTTACTGCACTATAATTTTACATTTTTAAAATGTAAAACTACAAAACACAACTAATAGATAAAACAACTACTCCTCGTATTAAAGACCTATCAGTTATTGAATTATGTAACGGTTAGTTGTCGTTACATTGAAATTAAATTCAGCACTATGTAAAAATTTTTGTGGTATCACCGTATGTTTACTGGTTGCTAAGTAACGCTTTCATTAGTGCACTGCGGGTAAAATATGTTTTCATTTATTGAATTATTGAAATGCCATTAAAATATTACTCATAAGAATATATTCTTGGAAATCCTTTACGATCGAAGATAAAATTTTGTAAGGCACACGTGTAAAAAGTTTCTTTATTGCACTCCTGGCTTTAAAAAAAGCTTGTACCTTAAATAACTATTATAGGTGCAGTATTATGAAAATAGTAATAAATATTGATAATGTCACGAAATACAAGAAACACAAAATATCATCGAGTTAATTGGTTCGCTCCCGAAGAAGAACAATTATCTGGAATTTCTGTTGATTTTGAAGAAAAACTAATTGATAAAATAATTATCTTGAATTTTGGAGGCGTTCACTTCGTAGTACATTTTTAATGAATAACAGAAAAACGTTTTAACTTTTTTATACTACTTTTTATTTTTATACAACACTTTGTGACTAGTTTCGAATTACACAGTAATCATTATCAAACTAACCCACTTAGTTTGATAATGATTACTGTGTAATTCGAAACTAGTCACAAAGTGTTGTATAAAAATAAAAAGTAGTATAAAAAAGTTAAAACGTTTTTCTGTTATTCGATAAAATAATTTCAATTATCACTACTAAAATAGACTTTGCAATTAAATCAGAGCTGATTTAGCTCGAACGGCCTTTAGTGCGGCCTGGATATCTGCCAGGCATTCAGGCATTCCCTGGCGCACATATCAATTGCGATAACTACTGCTTGCATAATTGACGTACCCAGAGCATTGAAGCTGCTGTGATTTGTTAGGACCATAAATGCCTATTCCAGTACCTCTGTTAATCTTCACACCACTGATGTACCAGGCTGATATTTTCGAACAATCTCACTGACTCTTTTCGAAGCCATTTTGGGGTTTTCAATCAACACCTTAAACGATATTTCGAATTCGAGCCTTCTTGGATATGAATTTCGTTGGTTTGGATTGCAGGACCGCAATATTTTTAAGTATCCTGTCCAGTCTCTTGGCAGTGTTTTCTTTCTTTGGTGTAGTTTGAGGGTCACCAGACGTCCCTTGTTTTGTATCACTAGATGGAGCGGTGGGAGACCTATGATATGTTCCATTCGCGCTGTAGGATTCATTTGCATGGCCCTTGTGATGCTTAAACATGCTCAACGATGAAGCCTACCCAGCTTCTTTTGCGTATCTAATTTTTGGGTTTTTGGCCACTACATAAGAGCAGCATAGGTCCCCACGTTTGCCCCATAAGTCGCCGACACATTCAGAGCGACGCAGATGCTTTGGCAATGATTTTGTCAGCATAATGTTTATACGTTAGTTTGGCATTCACAATTATACCGATACTTCTCTTCGTTGGAGAGGTTTATTTCTATTCCATTCCGCGAGAGAGCCTTTATAAGCAGCTTTATTCTAGGCGTGAATGGAACTATGATCGTTTTATTCGGATTGACACTTAGTTCTTTCCGAACACAGTGATAATCATCAATTAGTGCTTGTTGCACTAGGATTGCCTTCATGCTTGTCCTTGATTATTACGGCGATTTCATCTGCGAAGCTCTTTTCGCGCAGTTCATCTAGGAGACCGTCCACTACTATTGACAATAATGTTTGGGACAAAACTCCCCTCTGAGATCATTCCTTTGCTAGAATCATAGATACTGTGGATCTGCTAGAGAGGCCGTTGCTAATCGGCTTTGAAGCATTGAGTCCACTCATAAGAATAATTCCTTTATTTAAATAATGAGGTGTTCTGCATCTTTGACGAGGTGGTGTAGAACATTGACGGAGGATTTGCCAGCCTGCAATGAGAATTGTGTTTAGGCGTTTTAGCGATTTGTTTTTAAAAATTAAATAAACACGTTGTATAATAAAAGAACAAATATTTATTGAATAAACGTGCATCAAAATATATACAAATAAAGCAAATAATAAAGAATGATTAACAAATAACAAAGTAGGGAATAATTGAACAAAAAGCAAAGTTAGCAAATAGAATTACAAGTTAAATTATATGCTAAAATAAGGTTGCAGTTACAAATTTAAACAAAGTTTTACGTTGCGAAGATTGATTACTTACTCGTGTCGAGGGTTGGTCAAGAAGTGATTGAGAACACAGAAAATGCAACGAGGAAAGTAAAAGAATCACATGATCGGTGGAGGGGGATAAGGGATGCGCAAAAATGAAGAAAGACAAAGGGATGATTTGACACGAGTTAACAGAGGATAGAAAAGGAATTTTTTCTACTCTTCACATTTGGCCTTGGCCAGCGTTTTACGAACGCAAAAAAAGGTTAAAACAAAAGCACAAATGTTTAAAAAATATGTATAGGAACATAATATATTTACACACACTTCGCGATTTGGCGCGAACATACCGCCCCCAACCGACACTATTAGCACTTAGGATGTAGGTAACACGCACAACTTTACTGCTGGTCGCAGCGTAGTGTTGGAGCCGGTTCTTACTGTAGCCGTCCTGACTACAGCATCAGCACCTGGATGCACAGCCTCAATCCGTCCTAGTTGCCATCGCAATGGCGGGAGATTATCATCTTTGACAATGACCAGTTGTCCTGCTGCTATGGACTGCTCCTTGGAATTCCACGTTTGTGAAGCTCCGAAAGGTATTCTCGAGACCATCGCTTCCAGATGTGTTGCCTCATCTTCTGAATTAATTCCCATCTTGATAACCTGTTGTCAAGAGTATTCCCAAAGTTGGCTTCGACTGGGGATGTCAAGACGTCTCCGATGAGAAAGTGTGAGGGTGTAAGAGACTTCGGTTTTGCTCGAATGCACCTGATCCATTTTCTCACCACATCTCGGGTTAGTGTTCTTCCACGAAGTGGCCAAAACTGCATTCTTAATGCAGCGAGAGTTCCTTGAGCACCGATATGCAGTTGGGTTCGATGTACACTTTCCACTAATAATCGAACAACTTTATGATGACGGTAACACAATTGGGAATCGCCTGCACGTGGTCAAGCTGCTGAGCGCTAATCGCCCACCAACACGTAAAACTCCGTCAGTATCCAAGAAAGGGTTGAGCGTTAGCAACTTGCTCACTCACGCACTGTATATTTTTCATTAAGGTGATAAATGCTTTCTTCAGTTCTTGTATCGTCAACTGTCCCCGTAATTTAGTGTTGATTGCACGACAATTGTTTATGAATCTTATCACGTAAGCCATAACACGAACCGTTTTTTCGTAAGTACTACATTCAGGCACTAAAGAGTGTTCTGGGGTAACTGACACAAAATTACACTTAGCTTCCGGTATTTTTTCCGAGGGGGTAAAAACGCTTACATGTTCGTTTTTGAGAAGAAACTGTGGCCCATGCCACCAAAGTTCGTCGTCCATTAACACATTGGCAGTTGAACCGCGGGATATAATGTCTGCCGGATTCTCCTTGGTGTTCACATGAAACCAATTATTTGGGTTGGTGAGTTTATGCACTTCTCCGATTCGATTTGCCACAAATGTTTTAATTCTCCTCGAATCTGATTTAATCCACGACATGGTTATAGTTGAGTCACTATAGTAAAAGTTTCGGCGTATGGGTTTATTGAAAGTGGCACACACACGCTCACACAATTCAGCAAGAAGAACTGCTGCACAGAGTTCAAGTCGGGGAATGCTCGTTGATTTTACAGGCGCCACTCTGGATTTCGCGCACAGGAGATTACTAGACACTCGTATATTATCTCTAACCCCGACTATATACACACAAGCTCCATATGCAAGTTCGCTGGCATCAGAAAACCCATGGAGCTCTAGCTGACAGTTTTGTTCAGGAATTACCATACGCGGAATGTTGATTTTTGGTACATCTTTCAAGTCATTTGCGTATTGCCGCCTTCGATCAATAAAATCAGAGGGAAGTAGTTCATCCCATCCGCATTTAGGTCTCCAAATATCCTGAATGAAAATTTTGCCAAGTATTATAATTGGGCCCACTAAACCTAGTGGATCATAAATCCTGGATATTTCGCTTAGCACAGTCCACCGTGTTGTTACATTTGTTAAAAAGGTGTGGTGTTTATAGCTTAACACATCAGCTGATGTATTCCAAATCATTCCGAGCGTTGAAATTGAATTTATTTAGTTCGAAGCCACCTGTTGCAAGAAGGTCAATGACCTGATCGCGCACTAGAGTCAATTCCTCGTGAGAGTCCGCACCGGTGATCAAATCGTCCACGTAAAAATCCTTGAAGCACCTGTCACTTCCTATCGGGTAATTAGGTGCCTCGCGTTCCGCAAGCTCCTTGATGACGCGAATTGCGAGATAAGCTGCAGGTGCTGTCCCGTAAGAGTGGTTAACTCGTATGAACTTAGTTCATCTTCAGGAGTTAGCCGCCACCATATCCGTTGATATTTGCAATCCTCATCACGTACTTTCACCTGCCGGTACATTTTCACAATATCAGCTGTGATTACGTAAACGTAAACTCTCATTCTTACTAGGATTGCGAATAAGTCGTTCTGCACAGGTGGGCCCACCATTAGGATGTCGTTCAGCGAAACACCCGTTGAGGACGATGCCGAGCTGTTAAAAACCACGCGTAATTTTGTAGTCAAACTGCTCGCTTTCAAAACACATGATGAGGTAAATAATAGCCTTCATGAATACCTTCTCGAGTTCTCCTCATATGTCCCAGACTTTTATATTCGTCCATAAAATGTCGATACTCCGCGTAGACAGATGGATGTTTGGCAAGCCTGCGCTCGAGAGCGAAGAATTTATGTTTAGCCGTGACACTGGAATTTCCAAGTTTGCTGACGTCATCCTTGAATGGCAGAGCTACTTGAAAGCGTCCAGATGTATCCCGGGAAATAGTTTTCTGGAAATATTGCTCACACCTTTCATCAGCATGTGCAAGAACTTCACCTTTGTGATTTTCCAGTTCCCAAAATTTTGAAACGACATCGTTGATTCCAAGGAAACACACTGCAGCATAGTTTTGTTGTGTGTTCCGGTTTTGTTGTGCTTTTCCGTACGCAATCCATCCAAACTGGGTGTTTAGAAAAGTTAACGGTCCTGATTTCACTCGCTCATTAGTCACTGTATCGTAATGATATTCGTTACCGATAAAAATGTCAACGTCCTGGGGCAGATGAAATTCTGGATCAGCTAACATTATTCCCGGTGGAATGCTGGATATGTCGAAATCGAAGTTAGATGATGGGGTCGGATCAGTCAGATAGTCCATCACTAACGCATTGAACGGGACGCTGAAGTCAGAAACTCGTGATTTGATTTGTGTACTAACAAATTTCTGAATTTCCTTATTCGCTCCGCCCATTACCGTAATTGGAGCATTGATATTGCGTTGCTTCAAACCTAATCGTTTCACACACGCACTACTTATTACGTTAGGTTGAGCACCACTGCCTAAAACCGTTCGTACCACTTGATCGCGGCCATTGTTATCCCGTATAAGCACTTTACATGTACACAGAAGTACCCTTGATGGCTTGTATGCGAAATTAACACTCGCGGATGTCGTTGCTTGCACTGGCTCAGGTTGTTGTACACTTTGTGTATCAGCAAGATGCAATAAGGTGTGATGTCTTTTATTGCATTTTTTACATGCACTGGCGTTGCACTTATTTGCGGAATGTCCCTTACGTAAACAATTGTAACATAAATGATTACGTTTTATTGCCGCGATTCGCTCACTCACTGACATGTTCAAAAATGTGCTGCAACTGTATAAGTTATGCTCGCCACCGTCACACATAAAACACTTCTTTGTAATTGCTCCTGTATGCAGCACTCTTGGTTTGTGCGATTTAACTTCACTTGGTGTAGAACTATTTTCTCTTTCCGCCTCTAACTGCTTGCACTTTTTCGTTAAAAACTGTTCCATTTTCGCGTATGTAGGCACATTCACACATGTTTCACCTTCCCAGTCTTTTCGAATCGCAGCATCCAGTCTAGCCGACACTATTTCAATTAGAATATCGTCCCACTTATCAGCTGGCCTGTTGAGATTTGTTAACTTGGAAATGTTTACAGATACGGTATCCATAAGATGAATCAAACTCGCGGGATCACCCTTCTTCATCGCAGGAAGATTTAAAAGCGCTTTAACGTGTTTTTCACTAAAGATCTTTCATTTTGGTAGCGTTTTACTAACCGATCCCACGCAACGTTGTAACCATCGTCGGAAAGACTTAAGCACTTCAAAATCGATGCCGCTTCACCTTTCAATACACTTTGCAGATAGTAAAATTTCTGTACGTTTGATAAATTCTTATTACCGTGAATCAGCGACACATAGGAGTCCTTGAAGGTGATCCAATCATCGTACCCACCACTAAATTTCGGAATATTAACGACTGGTAACATTGCCTGCGGTGGCTGCATAGTTGATTTCGAAGACGAGGCTGTTTCTGGGCTTCGCATACTGCGGAGTTTTGACTTCGCGAGTCCAAGTACTTCGATATACTTGCGCTTGAACGGGACATCTTCCGTAGGAATATTTACGTCTTTGTCTCTGAGTTCGCGCTCGTCTATCACGAGCTCCATGTATGTAATTACAGTGTCGTACTCTTGTTTAGTGATAGGATTGGATGCACCGTTCGCACTATCCTCGAGAAATGAAATGATTTCCAACACCGCGTCCCTCTTGTTTTGGAACTTCTTAATTAATGCAGCAGCCATGATTTACTCTGATGGACGAACGATTCGCGATAAACACTTCAAACACTCGCACTTTAAATCCTCGTGATTTAACTCGAATGCACACACAATTGACCCGACGGAATCGAGAGTATTAGACTATACTTGATTATCGTAGATTACGATGACACGCGACTTTGACCGTAAACACGAGTAAGTTTAACACACACAAGACACAAAAAAACACAAACGTAAAACTTTGTTATTTTACACGACTGACTAAGGACTAGAATTGACAAAATAAATGAATTTACTAAGTTGATTAATTTATAATGAACTCAAAATCCCTAGATTTGACTATAACTTTATTGATTCAACAGATTTTAAATTTATTTCAAAATCGGGTTCAAAGGACCATGTTTACGCGTTTTAGCGATTTGTTTTTAAAAATTAAATAAACACGTTGTATAATAAAAGAACAAATATTTATTGAATAAACGTGCATCACAATATATATACCAATAAAGTAAATAATAAAGAATGATTAACAAATAACAAAGTAGGGAATAATTGAACAAAAAGCAAAGTTAGCAAATAGAATTACAAGTTAAATTATATGCTAAAATAAGGTTGCAGTTACAAATTTAAACAAAGTTTTACGTTGCGAAGATTGATTACTTACTCGTGTCGAGGGTTGGTCAAGAAGTGATTGAGAACACAGAAAATGCAACGAGGAAAGTAAAAGAATCACATGATCGGTGGAGGGGGATAAGGGATGCGCAAAAATGAAGAAAGACAAAGGGATGATTTGACACGAGTGTTAACAGAGGATAGAAAAGGAATTTTTTCTACTCTTCACATTTGGCCTTGGCCTGCGTTTTACGATTGGACGTAAACGCAGTGCGGCACGAGCACAAAGGAAATTTATGCAACGAAAATCGTTGAAGCCTGAGAACCCTCGCAAAAAACACACAACGCAAAAAAAGGTTAAAATGCAAACAAAAGCACAAATGTTTAAAAAATGTGTATACGAACATAATATATTTACACACACTTCGCGATTTGGCGCGAACAAATTGCTTGGCATTTAAGGGTGCTCTTATAAGTCAGTCACTTTTTATGTGCTCGCCGATTATTTTCTCCTTAGTTTTTAGGACACATTAGGTTAGACTGATGGGTCGATATGATTTAGGATCATCTAATAACCTATTGTCCACTTTAGCTATAAATACCACTTTGCCTCCCTCCACAATCGGTGTATGTACTAGTGCATAGCTTGCTTTGTATATCTCTCTGAGTACTGGAGCGATACTCTACAAGCCGCGCTGCATTAGTGCGGGGATTTATATGTGATCCTTGTTGTGACTCCCATCAGTTCTTTTTAAGATGCCGACCACATTGGTACTATTCTTTGATATGACCTTCCGAAGTCTATTGACTGGGGTCAGGTTATCGATCCTCTCGCAGTAGGCCTTTCCAGCTCTTGTTTAGACTCAAGGAACTACTTATTGAATTCAGTCAGGGTCCGTTTGTAGGTCGTCCATCAAGGAACGTTTCTAGAGAAGTTTACCTTCTTTACCGGGCAGCTTTTCTCATAGGCTGCTACGATGTTATCTCTTACGTGCAGTGGGGCATGTTCGAACTCCTCTGTGGTCGCAATGTTATATTGAAGACCCTGAATTATATTCAGTTGTGGATCTGACTAGAGAACAATACAAAGTTTTTGAGCAAGAGATATCGATACTTTTTTTTTGAAATATTAGTAATATGACTATTAAAAGTAATTTTAGAATCAAAAGTTATATCCAGATCTTTAATTGTGTTGACCTGTTCCAGGTGTAAAGAATTAATAGAGTAGGTACACGTAATTGGATTGATATATCTAAATAATTACACCGAAAAACACTTACTAACATCCAGTGGTGACCGATTACACCAATCAATAAGGCTACTGAGATCGTCCTGGAGGTTTAGATCATCATTGATAAATAAAATAGAGTATTGGGCCTTGTGGTACACCAGAAGTAAGTAATAAGTTTAGATATGTAATTACTTAGTTTGACATAGGGTTCTCTCAAAAATTTTCTTTTATCCAAATATTTTAATTAAAGTTATTGCAAATCGCGGGGCGATCAGTAATTAAAGTTAATATGTATATGTAGGGTAAGTGGGTGACCTCTATCCTAAAAAATTCAGTAAAAATTCATCAAAAATTAATTTAAACATTTGTTTGAATACATCAATTAAAAATTGCAATTAGTTTGTGTTTGTTTACATTTTACAGCAGAAAGGAAGATACCCATGAAAGAGTCGTACTACAAAAACCAATAGAATCCAACTTATCCAATTGATGCCGAACGCTTTGGTAAAGTCAGTATAAACAGTGTCCACCTGACAAAATTTTTTGTCCTAGGAGATTGGATACGGTAACCTACCAGAGACATATTTGACAAATTAACTAATCTTTCATTCACATCAGACACAATTCATTAATTAAATGATGTGTTAAACATGACATATATTGGACGACCTAAAGAAAATAAGCAATTCTGAAGGAAGTAACTAGATATTTCGTCAGGGCTACTTATATGTGTTATTTTTATACAGATAATTGCGTTAAAAACATCCTGAATATCAATAACAATAGTTTACTGTCAGAAATCATCGAGTTCTGGCCGCAATGTAAATTGGAAGCCCTATAATAAGTAGTGTATACCGTCGTATAATTAGAGAATAAGTTGACAATCATTTTTAGCTTTGATATCATATAATACATTTTATTTAGATAACCAGATTGATTTTTAAATCTCTAGCATACACCCAGAAGTAGCATGGGTTAGATTTCAAACAGTTTTGAACATCAATAAGATAGTTGCTGTAGCAGGTTATTGGTAGTCTCTTACACTCATAACTAAGTTGAGCAAAGGCTCGGTTGTCAGTATATAGACCATTTTATTTGTAAGTGACATGTGTCTTTTCCTTTTTTTTTATAAGTGAAATCAGTTCACTGCTCATCCATCTTATTGTAACAGTAAACATATTTAAACAGTACGTATTTATCAAATTCGGTGTAGATAATGTTATGAAATTCCTTTATAGCTGCCTCAAAATATGGATATTAATTAATAAACTGATGCACTTAAGTGCCTCTAGGGACAAGGAATTAACACGACGCGGTCGCATTTCCAACTAGGTACCCAGAATAAATTAATAGATATTTATCAGAAGGAAGATGAAATTATATTATCTAAAAAACACGACTAGATTTGTTATTAATTCAAATAACTATTTTTTTGGATATTTATTTATTGCAATCCATAATAATAGTTACAATATAATTATAATTACAATTAGAATTATATATTTAGGATATACAAAATATGGTTGTAAACTGGTAACAGTGTATATTAATATAACTACGAACGTGGTCTTAATCAACCAAACTATAGTAGATATAAACCGGAGAGGAGATAGTAAAAATCGATTAATCATAGCTTTAAGACATATCACAAAACGTGTATTGAATTAAACCTGACAAGAAATAATATAATAAATCATACATTTTTAAGGCTTAACTAACTTATAATAAAAATGTAGTCATATATTTATAAAATTGTAAATATTTCATTGAATCATGCTAGGTTTAATCGAATCAGACTCCTGACTCGCTATTATGGTTGATTTAATGAGCGACATTGATGATACCGTTATGTTATGCATTCTAATATTAAGTAAGGTACTCGTGACTAGGCTGTAATGATGTGTTCATTCAGAATCCCCCACCAATTTATCAGAGGGCTATATAAGCATAATACTGCCACATATTACTGCAGATATTGTAGTGTCAAATAGTTATTGAAATAGTAAGGTCTTATGATTATTCAGTGAAATGTTTTAATCAAATCGTATGTATAATTTTAGTGAAATAAAAAAAATAATATGCATAATGAAATTGTTTATAAAGCAGGCGCACAGCAAATAAAAGCATAATATAAAATAAAATAAATATCTACAGTTGTAGACAGAAGAGAAGAAATTCTCCAGAATTCCAATAAATGGGAACATTATTAATGGGTTTGACTAGAAGAACATTCTGAAGAATGAAGTCCGCCTGTGATTCCTGTGCTCAAAATTTAGTGTATTTTTTATGTATGTGTATATTAATGTATTTTGTTAACACGTAATCCAAAGCATCACAATAAACAATAAACAAAAAGTAATTATCGCGTACACTTTCCTATCTTTTTATGCGTTCATACGTAAGTAAATATTGTTTTAATCTTGACGGTTTCAGCAACACTATAAATAAAATAGTAAATACATAATACACAAATTTGGCAGAATCAGCCAAAGCTAATTGCATAATTTATATATATATATATATGTACATTACTTATCTTATTGATCAACGTTAATTTATGTTTAGTAGATCATTTTTGATATGTTATTTTGTCTAAGCTTAATTTAATTACGTTTTATTTTATTTTATTGTATTTATTTACATATTTGTTATTTTGTATTTTATATTATTCTATAATTGGATATTTATCTGTTCGATAAGTATTATTATTATTAAAATGCGCCATTAACAAAATTGGTAAAATTAGGGTAATTCCCTTTATAAAATGTAGTCCCACAGTTCCTTTTGCTGTAGAGATTAGTGTAAGTAAGTTTGTTGACAAAGTTACAGTGAATTGAAACAATAAATATAAGTAACGACCATATTTAAATGTACTTAATTTAATAGAACACGGACGTTTAAAGGGTTTTGCTTTATTATGTAGATTCAGTGCTATATATATAATGAAGCAAAAGTTTTTAAACATCCGTATTTTAATTATTTTAATGCATAATGGAGTTTTCTGAAGTAACTGCCACATTAATAAAATATATTATTAATGTATTATTGGAGTAATTTATATTAAAGGGTTTGCATTTACGATCTATTGATAGTGAGCATCTAATAAGCATTTAAATGTTTTAACACACCATAAGAATGAAATAATGTAAATGCACTATTGATATGTTGATATAATTATTCGTTTGTTCAGTCAAACAGATAACGTTGTTTATGCAAGAGCCTTAAAAATTAAAGAAGTTAATGAATATACGAATCGAAGATATATAAAGGGGGTATTTAAATTTTTTGTCTCATCCAAAATTTGTGAATCTTAAGAGAGACTAAAGAATGTTCTACAAATACCGTTATTTTGTTCATTGTGACTGACTTATTTATTAAAATGAATTAATCCTTTCCATGTTAAGGGCAATATTACAAACTTAATTATAGAAAATGGATTGTCTACAAAGAATTGTCATATAAGAACCATTTTGATGCAAAACACTCGTCTACATGTTTGGATAGATCACCTTATTCATAATTATATAAAATATATTAATTAATTTAATACATTTTGTTATGTATTAATAATATAAGTATATTTCCTTGTTCGGAATCAAGGACCTGGTGCATCCACCATTTACAATCACAGATATACATCCACCATTTAATAATAAAACTGTGTATGAACTCTAAATGTATTCTGCACAAAAAACTTTCTATATGCCGAAACTCATTTATTAAATATACTAGTCATTGGATTGGTTATAGAAAATTAACTAATGTAATAATTTAAAAATATGAAAATATTTCGGGATAAGATCGAGAGATTGAAACACATGTCTGCATGTGTTCATAAACTTAATTAGTACATTATTTATTTTTTGCTAGTCTATTATAATTGTATCACCATACATTCACTCAAAAACTGTTCAACGTAAATTAAAATTTAATAAAAAAAATTAAAACAATTGATATTTATTTCTTTAAATAAAATAAAATAAACTTTGTTTATATCACACACTTTATTATTCTTAGTGACTATAGTTTCGACACAATTTAGCTGGTCATTATCAAACTAATAAGTATTAGTTTGATAATGACCAGCTAAATTGTGTCGAAACTATAGTCATTAAGAATAATAAAGTGTGTGATATAAACAAAGTTTATTTTATTTTATTTAAAGTTATAAAATATGTATCACAAAGTTAAATCCTCTACAATCAAGTATGATATTTATTTGACAGAAATTAATTATTAATTAATAAAAAAATAAATAATTACAGCCAAGTTAGTGTTTTTTAATAGTTACCAAATAACTTTTGTATAATTCAAGGTCTGTCGTAGTGTTGGTCAAGAAAGTAGTTGTTTTATTAAGTGATTAGTTACAAAACCTAAAAATACTCATTGTTATGTATCTACAGAATATTTTCGTATGTTAAAATTATTAATTTATGAGAGGGCATGTGGAATGGAGAATATGGAAGGTAAAATTACAAGATGCCCTAAGTCTGTAGGCGAGCTAAAATAAAGTAAACCTCTCTTGTTATACCCATTATTTCCTTTCCCAATTTTACTTTATATTTAATATACAAAATGGAAGTAAAATTCAAAATAAACAAAGTATGAACTCGGCTATAAGAATATTTTTCATACGATCGATACAAAAATAATTTGTTAATTGTTATAAATGTTTAAGGAACAGCGCCTAACCACAATAAATATTTTAAGATAATTGTAATTTATTTATAGCCTTTTAATAAGATAAAATACACTTTTTTTATTGATTATGACGTAGGATTAATTTGTGTGATTTTGTTAAGATGCGACCTTTGTGTTCCTAACTCATATAAAAACATCACAAAACTAACTGTTGTCTGTAGAAATAGATTGAAGTAGGGCTGAAAGACCACCGGTCGATACTCGTTAAGCAGAAAAACTAAACCAATGTCTTATATAAGAATTTATTTTTTCATTACATGTATTATATTTTATTTTTTCTGTAAATATAGATGTTTAAAAATAGTAGATTGTAATATTACATGAAGGTAAAACATATTATTACATTTAAAGTAATAGCTGATAAATTTAATGCTGATTTAACCCCTACTCATTCAAGCTACATGAAAAGATTTAAGTCTTTACGAGAAAACCATAAGAAAACCTTCAATTAAGTCACTACAAAAAAATACATTAATGTAAAAATGCAACTAAAAAAGCAATTAAAAAACCGAGATAACCTAAAAAATATTAACACATGATGGACCGTCATTCCAGGTTATCTATACATCTTATATTGTACATTAATTGCTTTATCGCCAAAAGATGGTATTACAATTTCTATTGAAAAACTTTTTCCAACATCATCACAATAACAATACTAACATAGGGAGCGTCACACCATTTGACAGGAGGTACAACTTCAATTGTAATTTAAAAAATAAATAATTAGATTCAGTAGTACTATGTTTTCTGTTTTACTTCAGAAAAGAGATAAACGCAATGCAAGCCTATATAGAAGTTATGAGTTGTGTGCGGTAAAGATTGATTAACACAATGCCAGTGCCATAATTGGTTTTCCAAATGCCATTTCGGAAAATTTATTTATTAAAGCGCATAAACGCCTTGATATGCTCTTGAAAATAATAAAAATTAACAATTAATAATAAATAATAATAATAAATAAACTTTATTTAGCACTGTTGCTATATAAAATTTCTCAAAAGCATTGTCACTCGCGATAAGAAATAGATACTCCTGTGAACAAACTACAACCACTTTGAAAGAAAATATCCATATATCCATCAAAAGAAGGATATGCTCTCAATTTGGTGGCATTACAAAGGTGTCGTGTATTTTGAGTTGATTCGACAGAACCTAACCATCAATACGGTTGTGAACTGCCGCAAATTATACAAATTGAATGAATTCATTAACGAAAAGGGGCCAGAATTGGCAAATGTCGCAAGAATATTGTGTTACACCAAATAGTTTAGTTGCTTTCCAGAAGTTGTTGGAGTTTGGATGGGATTTGGAGGACCATCCACCATACTCACTAGACCGTGCGCTGTTCGACAACTATTTCTTTTGATCTTTCCAAAACTCTTTGAATGGTAATCGATTCAATTCAGACACTGGTGTCAAACAGCACTGGCTTCATTTTATTGCTTTGCTGAAAAGGCCAAACATTTTTTGAGCGTTACCCGAAATGTTGCAAAAGGTCATCAAAGAAAATGGTTAATACAATTTGATTATTATAGTTGAACACCAGAATGACTGAAGACTTCACTCTATAGTATACAGGGCATTTCTGTGACTCGTGGAGTACCACATATAGAGTGAAACTGATGATGATTCGTAAAAGAAATATTATAAAAGTCTTCAAATGACTATGATTTCAATACCGTTGGTGGTAGAGTGCTGAAATTTGGTACAGTATAAACCAACATCAAGTAAATTCACTTTTATCAGACCACTACAGCATGTTCCTAACTTTTTTTTGCTCAGAACATTTTTGTTTTATTTGTTTGCTAGTAAATCTACATTTATTCTTCGACATTTTAATAGAAAATTTATTTTAGAAACTTTTATCACTTATTGAAAATTTTGATAACAGTGGCTGTTTTGAATTAAAAGCAAGAGTGCTAGTCTCTGCTTTCAATCGTAACAAACAAAAAACTAAAAAAGTCGGTGATGAAAATTGAAAAACGAATTGATCTGTTAACTTACCTATATCGTTTAAACAAAAAGTTTATTTTTTCGTTAGTTAATTTTTCGTTAGTTTTTCGAGATCAAAATGGACAATTACACGTTTAATGAATAAACTGACATGGAAACACCGTAGCAGCCGCTAACCGTAATCGAGAGAAATTTCCGAAACGTAATGCGCCCATCCGAAAAACATTTCAAGGATTAAAAAGCCGTTTAAGGGAAAATGGTATATTTAAACCCAATTTTAGCAACAACGACAACGTAAGATCAGTCCGAACTACAGAACTAGAAGAAAAAATTCTACATAACATAGAAGAAAGTACTACCGCTATGGCCACGTAGTTTGGAACTTCAAAAGCAACAGTCTGGCGTGTTCTTTGCGAGCAAACAACTTTATCCTTTCCATTGTTGCAAAGTTTAGGATGTTTGTCTGGCCCATTATCCACTACAACTGGAATGTTTCCAAATGATGCAGACGATACATATTGATGATAAATATTTAGAAAAAGTGCTTCTTAGCGACGTAAGACGGAATCACTAATTTAAGAAAATACAGAGTTGGGCGAATCAAAATTCAAAATTTTTGAAAATCTCAATGGAGATTTTACCTCAACATGTGGGCTGGCATTGTAGGCGATGTCATTGTTGGACCCGTTTTTTTGCCATCAAAACTTGATGGTCATACAAATATTTTAGATTACGTACCTTTAAATAAAATGCAAACAATGTGGTCTTGAGACTTTTAGAACTCCTTCCCTCATGTGACTATAAACTAGTTTTTCTAGTAGCTTTAGAATAAATTATGACAAGCTGATCGGCCTGTAGGATTTAGCCTGGGCATATAGGGCTTGGCTATAAATACCACCTTTACAGCCCACCAGCTGTTTGGGATATATGAAAGGGCAAGGCTTGCTCTGAGGATATCATAACATATATGATCCCACAATGGCATTAAATTCAGTTCATGGTTTACTATTTTTATACATTACGTGGGTTACAAAAAGGTTTGGCCATAATCAGTCTGCCTTCCATTGCTTCTTCTTCGGTCAACTCATGTTTGGCGACGATCTTTGCCTCCAGCAACCACTGAGGATGATTGATGAAAGGCCAATATGCAGCTTCTTCCTTTTGCTTACTTTCCCCCAAGCGACCTTTTCCATCAGTATGATGTACTGAGTTCGCTTGGGATCCGGCCTTTAGTTTAATACTCTTCAGGTATCTGGTTGTTCTGCACCGATATTCTGTTGAGGAAGGTGGTCGCCTCTATTAGTGGTCCTGGAATCCACGTTAGCACTCTCTTGGGTCCTTTAGATTAATGATTTGATTTAAACAGCAGTAGCAGTAGTTAGACGTTTAGACCATTCTAGTAAGCGGGCACCTTTAGACCACTGTATCAAACTTGATGCAGAGGGCTCTAAGTACCGTAGAAAGATCACTGGGACTAGGGATGGTAAGCGATACCACCTCATGTGGAAAAATGAAAAAAAAACATAACGAAATATGAGTAGTATAAAATACATAAATATAATTGCATGATATAATACATTGACAACATTGACAAAATTTTACATAAAGTTATAGTTCTCTAAGTGAATATGATTAGTTTTCACAAAGATATTCAAAAAGTTTTAGCCCCAATATAGTTCTGATCAATAATTAGAAAAAACACGAAAATATTTCGTAAAATCTACAACAAATAAGTATTATTAAGACTACAAAATCAAATCACTTGTTGAAACAACTACTTCTCTGGCTAATACCTCGACAGACATTGAATGATACAAAAGTAATTTGCGTGTTACAAATAGCAAGGCTATCCAAAGCAACACTAGTTTGAACGTATTTATTTCTGTACAATAAATTAAAAATGTTTGAATGTACATTAAATAGTTTGTGAGTGACTATGGTATGATAAATTTCGAAACAAGAAATGGAACATGTGTTAACCCCCTGCCCAGCTCTCTCCCACCTTAGAGAGTCCATGCTAGGGGAGCTCTGGCCGAACATGGCCAACATTACGGATACCCCTCCAAGCGTTGTGCTGTCCTTTGCTCGTCAACTTGGGTGGCTAAATGAGTGATAGAATAACGAAGGGCTGTCCCAGCCATGGGGGCACAACGGGCCTAGGTGCTCTGGTAAACGATTTGATCACCCTTGGCAAGTTAGATCCAGATCCAGATCCAAGACATCCTGTTTTAAAATTATAACATATTGAACTTTTCTAGACCTGTTATATGTGATAATCCATTTAAAGTATCATCAATAGATAGTCCAAAGAACCTAACACTTTGATGATGAATTCAGTATCTAGCAATGTTACATTTTCAGGATATATTGTTCTTGTCCAGCTTGGTGAATACTTTTAGATGTCTTTTTACTCTCGGAGAGAAAGTTCCTTATTTTGACACGTTGTGTCCGATAACATAAGTAATTTTCTAAGAGATTGCAAACTATTCCACAAATTCCATATTTATATAATGTAATAAGCAAAACATTTTAGTTTAAGAAAGATCCAATAGTATACCTAGTGGAACTTCATTCATTTCGAGTGTCAATAAGATTTTCGTGAACCCATGTTATGGTATTGTAAAAATAATAAACTTATTTAATTTATTACGGTTTCAAATATTTTTTGAAGCAAGAAATGATACTGATGGGTGTATAATTATCTAAGTTATTTTGATCGCCTTCCTTAAGAATTGGCGTTACCAAAGATTGTTTTAGGACATTAGGAAATATACCTACTTTTAAGGCTATATTTATTAAGTATGTTAAAAGGTCAATAATATCATTGATTCCATATGTTATTACTTTGAGAGGCATTTCGTCATAACCCGCAGAATTATTATTTTTAGATTAAATAATATATTTAAAATTTCAGTATTGGCTAATAAAGAAAAAATTTGGATTTTCTGAAATCGCATCAGTGTATAGAATATAATCTATATTTAGTGATAAACTTTATATTATATTTATCTACGATCGTACAGAAAGTAGACGCTTTTTGCATCATTTATCATTGTAAAAGTGGCTTTTTAAAGCACTAGTGTTTTTTACGTCTTTATTGCACAGTAATGTCAAACTGTTTTTATTGCACAGAAATGTCAAATTTGACAGATAGCACAAATTTTTGACGAAAAACTTAATTTTTTATTAATTGATACAAGTAACTAATAAACTATAAATAAAATATATAATACAAACGAAATGGCAGATTTAAGAACTCCGAAGATTTCATTTAATGCAAGTCGAAGCGATTAGAATAAAGTGAACATTTTTTCCATAAATAATAATGGCGGCCGACATTTCTGCAACTTGTTTACTGGTTGCTAAGTAACGCTTTCATTAGTGCACTGCAAGTAAAATATGTTTTCATTAATTGAATTATTGAAATGACATTAAAATATTACTCATATGAATATATTCTTTGAAATCCTTTACGATCGAAAATAAAATTTTGTAAGGCACACGTGGAAAAACTTTCTTTATTGCACTCCTGGCTTTAAAAAAACTCGCTCGTTCCTCGCTCGTGTTTTTAAACGCCAGTTCATGCAATAAAGCCTCACTTTTTACACTTGTACCTTAAATAGTATAATAGTGATAAACTTTACATTATATTTATCTACGATCTTACAGAAAGTAGACGCTTTTTGCATCATTTTTCATTGTAAAAGTGGCTTTTTAAAGCACTAGTGCTTTATTACGTTTTTATTGCACGGTAATGTCAAACTGTTTTTATTGCACAGAAATGTCAAATTTGACTGTTAAATATATTATAAAATGATTATGATTATAATTATTTATTCTTTATCATGCTTAAAAAACTGTAGTTATTACTGAATACATAAAAAATATTGAAAACCTACAAATATAATTTTGACAGCAAGTTGAAGGGCGGAGTACAATATAATTGTGGTACAATATTATCAATATAATAATCAAGAAACCTTAAGCCATTTAAAGGAGAACGTAAAAACGTTTTTATTCTTCTGTAGTTTGCACGTGGCGGGAAGTCACGAAACGATCCCAGCACGCTAATATTTACGTCAACAAATTTTACACAATACAGGTCTCGACTTTTGTGCAAATATTTGTACACCGAGCACGAAGTTTCAGAATAACACATACACACACAAATATATATATATATATACAGGGTGTACCGTTATTGTTGGGAAATTTATGGTATATCCAAAACTTTAAGGTTAAGCCGGAAGTAGCCTTCAAAGTTTAAAAAAATATTATTTCTTTTATTGAATGATTTATTCGACTTAAATGAAATTTATTACTGGATACTTTGCTTGGATCAGAACTACTTTTATGAATACATATAATAATTCTTTTGTTTATCATCATAGATGGAAAATATTGGTGCCTAATTATAAATTTTAATAATGTGACGATGAATGTCAAGACAAGACGTGAGATTTTATCATAGCCAGGTGCAGAATTTCTTCCCGAGTATGGTTAAAACGTCGAGAGTAGATTGTTACCTATGAGTTTAAAAGTCTTAAAGAGACGCACGTAATTAATGTCATATATATGAGAAAAATTAATTTCTCCGAGCATTACGCGTTACTGCAGCGTTAACTTACAATAATTATGTAAGAAAGAACAGATACTGTTTAAAACAACTACTCCTCGTGCTATTGCATTGCCAGGCATTGAATTATATGTATAACTGTCACCTTGTGCTTATATCGTTTTTTATACGCGTCATGAGATGTAATTCCAACGCCAATGTTTCGATTTTATTGAAATCGATTCATTCTTCCTGGAAAGACCCACGTAATAAGGGCATAGCTCTGCTGACGAGCTGTGATATACGTGTTTAGGGATTCCCTTTGTAACATTTTCGGGATGTGTCTAAAGATAAGAGCACAAAATACGTCGTATTATACATAATAATAATAATAACCATTAATGTGATTTAAGTCATGTGACGGCAGCTAATAATGCCTGGCGGTCCATCAGCACGAGGAGTACATGTTTTAACTACTAGCAGTTCTTTCTTATATAATTATTGTGAGATAACGGTGCAGTAATGCTCGGAGAAATTATTTTTTTTCTCATACGAATATTATATATATATATATATATATATATAATATTCGTATATAGTTTTATCATCGATGTATCTAACTAAAAAATTAAGAAATACCGACCTTTTCATGACATAATTTTAATAAATCTACTTTCTAAAATAATGCCCTTTATTGTAAATTCGTAATTGACTAGGTCCATTTTTAAATTAAATGTACAGGAGAAAATGAAAAGTGATTTTAGTCAGTTGCTCCTGTTCATTATTATCATGTAAGCCATGAATCACGCAATCAATAGTTTATTTGTCAGCAGTAACACATCCTCTTTGTTCTATTATTATTTTTGCCATTATTTGAGTCTAGTAAGTAATATTTAGATTGAAATTAAAGTATTATCACTTTCTTCACAAATTGTTTTTATTGACTAGATGTACATTTCGAAACACGAAGTGTTCTTTCGTTATTCGAAATGTACATCTAGTTAATAAAAACAATTTGTGAAGCAAGTGATAATACTTTAATTACAATATACAATAATCTTCACGTTTACGGATCACTTTGAAGAATTTAACAATACAGATACTATTGATATTGCTTCTACCAGTGAAAGACAAAGTAATACGACGATAAATTCTTCTAAAATCTTTGTCAATAAGTCATGGACCTATTGATTAAATAAAAGTAGTAATAGTGTAAGAAGAGAAAAAATTCTCCGCTAAATAAAACGAAACCGTACTTATTGAATGAAGTAAAATGGCACATTGAATCATTTCCTGTAATGGAATCGCACTATTACAGACGTCAAACCCAGCGAAAATACCTTGACCCTACTTTATCAATATCGAAGATGTATGATCTATACAAAAATAGACAGATAAGTCATGGCAAAGAATTCATTTCTGCTATAACATATAGACGAGTGTTCCGTACGCAATATAACTTATCTTTTTTTAAACCGAAAGAAGATCAAGATCAATATTTTATGTGCGAAAGAAGAAGAAATGACCGTAAAGTCAGAAGACTACCTTTCTCACATTAAGCAAAAAGACGACACTAAAAACCAAAAAATTAGATAAGCAAAAAGCGATTCTTGATAAAACTTTTGTATAGACAAGTTTTGATTTATAAAGTGTACATCAGGTTACGCGTATACATTATAATGATACTGCAACATGTATCCATAATATCATTACAAATAGTAACTCCAATAATTATCAAGCGAATGTTATTAGTACATTTTTCTCAGATTATAAGGCGAAAGCCATATCGAAAATTATGGATTTTACCGAGGAATCTACGCAGTTTTGTAATAAAATTAAGGTTTACTCTGAACATGGAATGAAGGAACTTCTAGAGGAAATAATAGATGAAACATTCATATCAATTTATGAATCTTTGGGCACTAACAAAAAGTATAATAATTTTATCAAAACATTCTTAATATATGTAGATAAACACTTACCACTAAAGGAAATACTTCCAACAAACAAACAAAAAACTTCAAATTTAATTCCGATGAAGTCAAGCAATGCAAAAACCAATTACAAATTTACGAAATTCTTTCTAAACAAATGCCAGAGTTCAAACCTGCGTTAAAAATAAAATTGTTAAATATACGGAATTACTAAATAAAGAGCGCTGTTCATATTATAAAAATAAATCATTAAAATCCTCAAATAAATCAAAACTTGCTTGGCAAATTATCAATGATGTCGGAGGCATAAAACATAAAAGAAAACTTACTCTACCGAAAGCTAATGATATTAATCAACAGGCAAACGATTTTAATATTTATTTTGAAAACGCCTTATACTCCCACCAGTGAAATACCTCAGGGGTTCAGCTTAGGTTTCCTGCTGTTCTTACTATTTATAAACGACCTGAGACAAAATTTTAGTTCATCCTGCCTGTTGTAGGCTGATGATTTAAAAATATTTAGGCGTATAACCAATAGAAATGATTGTATGAACCTACAGAAGGTCCTAGATGAATTATGCGGATGGTGTAATGCCAATGAAATTTAAACATAAATAAGTGTTCTATAATGACATTCTCCAGAAAGTCAACTAATGTTGTTTTTGATTATATGCTCCAGGAACATGTGCTGAATAAGAAAACGCTCTTAACACAATAAATAGTAAATTCCCTAAAAGTAATGATGCCTATGTGTGCAATATTTCAATAAACAGCAATACGATGTTTCTTGAACCGGTTATCGAATCAGAGATTATGAAAATTGTTAATAAAATGGAAAATAAAAAAGGTAGTGGTTATGATAGTATAGCTGTTTCTTTGATAAAACGTTGTATATATATTATTGTGGGGCCACTCACCCATATATTTAATGGTTCAATTCAAACAGGAATATTGCCAGGTATCACTCCAATATATAAAAAAAGGAACCCTGATGAGTTCAATAACTACATACCCATTGCCACCCTGAGTACATTGTCAAAAATAATTAACTTTTTTAATATAAACAATTTATTTAGCAAAAACCAACAGGGCTTTACACGGGGAAAAAGTATAGATACTGCTTTATTTCAATATATCACCTCAATTCTGTATGCCTTAGATACGAGAAAAGTCGTTTGTGGAGTGCTGTTAGATTTATCTAAAGCATTCGACACCATCGATCATTCTATATTGATTACCAAGCTGAATCACTACGGAATACGAGGAACTGCAAACAATTGGTTTAGATCATATTTGAATAGTCGCACTAAGTCTGTAAAAATTAATAATAGAGTATTCGAAATTATATCCGATATTTTACAAACTAATACGGATATTCCGCAAGGCCCACTTCTATTTAATATATTTTTAAATGATAATTCTAATAGCACAAACACAGATAGTGGAATTGCGTGCTATGACGATGATACAAATTTGTTACTTTTCGGACAAACATATGTAGACATTGTTAATTCTGGAAATTTAATAATGAACAATATTAGTGACTGGTTCATTAAAAATAAGTAAATATTGAACAAAAATAAAACACAAACAATTCTATTCAAAACCGATCAGTCTTTATTAACTCCTGTGCAGATATTTCTCAACAACACTTCCTTCTCATTTACAACACATGCAAAGTTTCTTGGTGTTGTTGTTGATGAAACTCTAAGTTACAAACAACATCTCGACACCTTATCATCTAAACTTAACAAAACATGTTAAGGCCTAAAGGTACTAGCAAACAATACAAAAAATATAAAATATCTTGTGTGGATATTACAAAATCTGAGGCGAGAAAGATTAACATTAAATGTGGTCTTTCGTGGACCTGCAATCATTGTAAAGCCCTGGGAGATGGCATCAATGGACTAAAGGCAGCAATTGTAGCTTTACAGGAAGATTAAATTACTAAAATCTAATTCCAGCCTAATTATGCCATCGATAGCTGCAATTACTGAAGACATTATTTTTGAAATAGCCTAACGTAATAAACGGAAAAACAATATTATTGTTTATGGACTTAAGGAATCAGTTTGTGACTCCAAACAACAACAGGTTTAACTGGATAAAAAATCAATATCTGATTTTTTGCCAGTGTTAAAGTTCCAATGCCTGATTCTATCCCCATTCGCCTTGGAAAATACGATCCATCCCGATCACACAATGAAATTACCACTTCCCAATGAAGAAGCTGTCAAATATGCAATTCGAAACTGTCATAAACTTAAACCAAATGATAAATTTAAACATATTAATTTATCCTTTGATCGGACACCATCCCAAGCTGAACTCTATAGAAAAGTGAAAACTGAACTAACTCGAAGAATTTCTGCCGGTGAGCGTGACCTGAAGATCAAATATATTCGGGGAATACCTACTATAACGAAATCTTCGAAAAACTAACAATGCCCAAGTTAACCAATTCAACATTGTGCTTGTATTACCAAAATACTCGTGGTCTTCGCACCAAAACTCACGATTTATTTACATCATCTTTGACTACTGATTTTGATATAATAGCACTTACGGAAACGTGGCTCAATGACTCTATTTTGGACAGTGAACTGTTGCTTCCAGTTTCAATGTACATAGGTGTGATCGACAATTTAATAAGAGGGTCTACGGGTGGAGGGGTACTAGCTGAGGTCTCGGACGAAATTTATTCTGAAGCTGTTGATGTATCCGCTATAATTAACATTGTACCTCTTATTGATATTGTTGTTTGTAAATGTATACTTAACTTATATGTATTCTATATCATAGTAATTTATATACTCCGAATCTCTCATCTGAATTATTGTCTGCGTTTTTTGAATCATTAGAACTATTAATCACTGATAAGTCCTACTTATTGGTGACTTTAACGTACCTCAATTTAATTCTTAAATTAATGTGTCATCACCAACACCTAAGCTTTATTTACTTTTATGTTTTATGGAGACATTAGACTTAAATCAGTTACTTGATCTTTTTCTTACTAATATGTCAGTATAACCACTAAGCTTTTTTATCAATTTGTATTTGTTAAACATCTGCTACAAATTTTTAATCTAGCCATTTCTACTCAGACATTCCCAGATACATGGAAACGTGCACGTTTGATTCCTGTGTATAAAAAGGGTGACCGTTCTAATATTGGTAATTATCGGCCTATTGCCATTTTATCAAACTTCGCCAAAATTTTCGAACACGTCCTTATATGGACATATAAGAACACACATTTCACCACATCAACATGGCTTTATGGTGTGTCGTTCTACGATTACCAATCTTTCACTTATTACACAATATATTAGCGAATAATTAGAAAAAACACGAAAATATTTCGTTTCTAATTATTAGTTAATTTTCTACAACGTAAAGGACATATATTTTATTATATATTAGCGAATCTGTGGAGAATCGTACACAATTGTATGTAATCTACACGGACTTCTCTCGTGTATTTGATTCCATTGATCATGCTACATTGCTAAACAAACTCTCATCCTTTGGGCTTAGTGGTTATACTGTTAACTTTTTAAAATCATACCTTTGCTGTCGAATAAACTATGTACACTATAATGGTTTTAAATCTTATGAATTCAATTACACATCAGGTGTACCACAGGGCTCTAATCTGGGACCACTTTTATTCATAATTTTCATTAATGACCTTATTTCTGCATTATCCTGTTCCGTTTTGGCATATGCTGATGACTTGAAAATTTTCTCTAATGTCTCAAGTGACTGACTCTCTTAAGTTGCAAGATAATATTGATTTAATTTCTAGATGGTGTCATGCATTAAAACTAAATATTAACAAATTTACAACCAGCCCTGGCAAAAACAGTGAGTTACAAAAAAAAATCTAATAAACAAAAACATAACCTAGAAACTGGATCTGGAGTTGGCACGTGCCAAGACAATCAATTGAAATTATTGAAAGCGACTCACGTTGAATAAATGCGCATTGTTTAGTGTGGCAAAGTGGTGCAAACAGAAACGCGTTGGAACCGCTAATTTGCGAACGGATGAGCAGCGGTTCAGAGCCTGGCCGGGCCGAAGTTTCTTTTTATTTTTAAGAGTATAAGATCGATAAAATTATATTAACGAAAATAATTTACTGAGAACAATTAATTATAATTTTTAAAAAATGTCAAAATTTCGTATGAGGGATAGTGATGGTAATGCCACCGACGAAGGAAGTAGAAAACGGTATGGCGAAGAGCAGTATAACCCTTTCGCAAAAATTAAGAAAGTTGTACGTTCGCGCCTCTCTCGCAAAGAATAGACAAAATGGATACAATTATCGAGATGATGAAAAACCTAACAACAGAGATGAAAAGCATTAAATCTGAAATGCATAACATATACGAAGAACAGAAAGAAACTAATAAGGCAATAAAGGAGCTTAAAGAAGAGAACGAAAAATTAAAAATCATAAATAAGCAACTCGAGAAGGAAATAGAAATAATTAAAAATAATGCGGAAAACATGACAATTATAGTAAACAAACTAGAAAAGGAGAAGAGAATAAAATATATAGTCGTAACTGGAGAAACGATCGAAAATAATAATGAAACTGCAATTATAAGTACAATGAAACACTTTTATAAAAAAAAGGTAAATGTAAAACCGGACATAGAGTAAGCATACAAACTTGGACCAAATGTATGCCTACTCGAGTTAAAAAATATGGAAAAGCAAAAGATAATGGAAAACAAAAGTGTATTAAAACATATTAAGAATAACACAATATTTATCAATGATGATTTATCAACAGAGGAGAGAAATATAGCCAGACAACTAAGAAGAATAGCGAAAGAAAAAAGAGAGAAGGGTAATCTAGTCAAAATGGGATATAATAAAGTATGGATAAATAACAAATTATCGGTGCAAGGGGCAACGAAGGATGCAACTAAAGGAAGGGCGAAACGAGGTATAATAGTGGGAACGAAATGGTTTCTAAAAAATGAGGAGGTGGAATTTATAGAAGAGGTGGACGGTATAGCGTGGGCTAAGTGTCAAAAGGAGGGGGCTCATTTGGAACTGGGGGTGGTGTACATTAATAAGACCTGGGCCGAAGTGCGGAATGTGCTAGATGAGAAATGTAACCAAGGAACGAGATATATGGTGGGGGGATATTTTAATGCAAGAATGGGAGAAAAGTGGGGAGGAGTGAATGATGAGGGTAAGCTAATACTAAGAACGTCTCAGGATAAATTGATAAATCAGGAGGGTAGGAGGATGAGGGATTGGTTAATAGAAGAGTGATGGGAGATGTTAAACGGGTGCAGTGAAGGTGATTGGGAAGGGAAAAAGACGTATGTTGAACCACAAGGATCGTCAGTCGTGGATTACGTTATAATAAAGGGGCTAAACAGGAAAGAAGTTAGAAGAATGGAAGTAGAAGAAGTCTTGGGGTCGGACCATTTGCCAGTAATGGTGGAGATAGGGCTGGGAAAATTTAGAGAAAATGAGCAAGAACAGGAATGGTGGAAGTTAGAGGCTAGTGTAAATGCTATCAAGAATATGAGAAAACGATTAGAAAAAATTAACTGGAATGAAGTTAAAACAATGGAAGAGATGCAAGGGATTATTGTAGGATGCGGTAGAAAAGTGGAAAGAAGGGATGGGGAACGATGCGCTTGGTTTGATAAAGAATGTCGGGACGCAAAAAGGGAGGTAATGAAGACTTTGAGGGAATGGACTTTGGGTAGAGCAGAGGAGATATGGGTAGTGGCAGCGAGGGCTAAGTACGCAAAACTATGCGAGAAAAAGAAGATGCAGCCCTTGGAAAAAATTAGTAATGAATTGAAATTATGTAGGAATGAAAAGGAGATATGGAGTATTTTAAAAAGAGATGAGAGGAGGCAACATATAGGAGTGTCTCTACAAGAATGGGCAGAGAAATTCAGTGTAATGAGTAGTGAGCCAAGTGGGATAGGGGAACAAGAGTCTATTCGGGAAGTTCAAACTGGTAAAGCTGCGGGACTGGATGGGTTAAAGGCAGAAATGTGGAAACAGATAGGAAAGGAAGGAAAGCAGAAGTTCAGAAAGCTGCTGAATCAAATGTGGAGAGGAGAAGCAGAGTTCCCAAAAGCGTGGCGTGTGGGTCTTATGTGCCCGGTACACAAATGTGGTGATACATTAAACGTAGAAAATTATAGAGGGATAACAATTATGTGTACCGGGTACAAAATTGCCATCACAGTGGTAAAAAATAGGATGGAAAAAGAGGTGGAGATCGATAGAATTCTGCCGGAGACGCAAGGGGGTTTTAGAAAAGGGAGGGGAACAAGGGATCAAATCTTTACACTGGTAAGGATTGTGGAGACATTGTTGGAAGAAAAGAGCAGTATCTACGCTGTTTTCCTGGATTTGAAAGCAGCATATGATACTGTACCGAGAGAGATATTAGTGGACTGTTTGAGAAGAAGAGGAGTGAGTGCAGGAATGGTGTAGAAGGGTGTATAAGGAAACGTTGGTGAGTGCGAAAGTGGGAGCGAATGTGTTTAGAATTTGGATGGGGGTGCGACAGGGCTGTCCGTTGAGCCCTTTACTGTTTAACATATCTACTAGTGAATTGGAAGAGATTTTGAGAAAAGGGCAAGCGGGCGGAGTAGTGATTAGAAAAAAAGAAAGTATGGATGCTGGCGTATGCGGATGATGTGGTGCTTTTGGCGAGAAATTGGGGAGAGATAAAAGAGGTGATGTAAAGAGTAGAGAGGTATATGGACAAAAAAAAATGCAAGTGAATGCAAGGCAAACAAAGTGGATGCAATTTAGGAAGCGTGGCAGGGAAGGAAGAGTGGGTAAATTATAATGGAAGGGGGAGGTGATTGAAAGAGTGAAGGAATTTAAATACTTGGGCTTCGTATTTAAATGCACAGGAGGATACGGTGAGCACGCCAAATGGATACAGGGGAAAGCCAGAAAAGCTTGGGGCATAGTGAAGAAAAAGTGGGGGAAATGGTTTTCCGGCAACTTTCAATTGGCGTGCCAGCTGTGGGATGCATGTGTGAAGCCTATTTTGCTGTATGGGGTAGAAACTTGGGGAGTGTATTGAGAGGGAGCAGTCGTTATTCCTGAAGCAGATTTTGGGGGTGAAAAGATCAACACCTGTGTACATTCTGGAGAGAGTGGTAAAGTATGAGATGGATTTGGTTGGATTGGATAATGAGAGATTGGTGAAAGAGGTATGGAGAACGTGCAGGGGGAGAAAGGGGAGTGAGTGGAGGTTAGAACGTAGAAAGATGTATGAAAAGGCAGGAGTATCTGAGAATATTGTAAATGGATGGTTGGAGAATTGGGTAAATGTGCGAGCATGGATGAAAGAGAAGTGGAAGGAGGTTGAGATGCAGGAGAGGCAAGGTTGTATCGGAAAGAGCACATATAATCCAGGGTATGAAAGATGGCAGGTATATGGGAGGGTGTCAGGGTACCTAACTAATAGTGTCTACTCAAATGAAGAGAATATTACCCTGGCGCGAGCTAGATTTGGTACGGAAGAGAGGGGAAGGAAGGTTTGGATGGGAGAAAGTTATGGTAGGTGTGCACTGGGTACGAATGGGATGGATACATGGAATCATTTGGGAGAAGAGTGTGAAGGAGTGCGTAAGGAGTGGTTGGGGGAAAAAGAAAGGTAACGGAATGGATGAGAGAAGATGGAGCTGGTGTAAAGACTTGGGTGGGAGAGGGAATTAAAAAGAAAAAGGAAAATATGATAGAATGTTATTATGTAGAAGTGTTTGTATATATATATGTAGAAAGGTTTTGCTAAGTTAAAGTTATGCCAATAAAAGTTTTTTTTTTATTAACAAATGTGCTACCGTCTCTTTTTGTCATGTGTCGTACGTAAACTACTATTATAATATTCAGGGTTATCTTCTTGTAAAACTTCTTGAATATAAAGACTTAGATGTACTCTTTGATACTCAAATCACTTTTGTGAAACACATACATGCATTTTGTACATCAGCATCTAAAATGTTGGGGTTCGTCATGCAGACACGTAAATACTTTAACAATTGTGATTTATAATTAGAAAAATATTAGTTAATTTTCTACAACGTAAAGGACTTATATATTTTATTATCAAATTGTGATTTAGTTAAATATCTGTTTTGAGCATACGTCCGCAGTCAGCTTGAATACGCTTCTATAATATGGTACCCACACTATGCTTACCTATCACTACCTGTTTAAAGGGTACAGCGTCGTTGCCTTAAATTTATGAGCTTTAGAGAGATTGGAGTGTATCCTGAACGGAGTATAGATTATAATCAGCTGCTATTGAGGCATGGGCTCATCTCTCTCCCTGAACGTAGAGAATTACATAATGTATCATTCATGCATAAATTAATTCACAATCACATAGATAGCCCTGATCTCTAAGCTAGAGTTCATTTTCATGTTCCAAGAACTGCGTCTCGGTATGCTAATACATTTTTTATTCCTACTGCCAAGTCCGTTACTTTATGTAAGTCACCTATATACCACATGACTAGGAATGTAAATAAATTATACAAAGACATTTTAGGTAGTTCTATAGAATTTATTTTTGTATTTAAAACATTTTTATTTTATTTCTTTATATTTTACATAAATTGATTTTGTAATTAAATTATTTTGTTACATTATAGGTTTTTGTAAAATTGTAGCCGTAGTATTTATTTTGGGTTGCTTTTTATACTTTTTTTTGATGTAATTTAATTTGTCCTGTAATTGGTTATTCTGTTGGGCAAATAAAAATATTATTATTGTTATTATTAATACAAATGATGATATTGTAAAAATATTTTATTGCGCCAACTTTTACTCTCATCTCATATATGGAATCATATTTTGGGGTAGTAGTGTACATAGCAATGTAATTTTAATAGCTCAGAAGCGTGCGATTAGAATAATTTGCAAAATGAAGCAAAGGGACAGCTGCAGATAAGCATTTAAAAGATTGAAGATACTGACGGCCCCTGCTGTCTACATTTATGAATGTGTCAAGTTTTTGTATAAAAATGGCAATCTATTTTCCCAGTACATTTTAAATAGTAGTCAAAACAGGCATGGTATTACCCACAGATATCCTTCGCATAGGAACTATGCTTGAACAAGGTGTATTAAATTTTTCAACCGCCTCCCACAGTCAATTAAAAATGAAAATTCGTTTACAGAATAATGAACAATCCTGATATTTAACAAATCGACCATATCAAGCATGTATGATAAAGTTATAACTTTAATTTTATATAACTAATTTACCTTATCGTTAAATTGTGTTTCACCAAGTGATGGATGTAGAAAATGTTCGTAAGCTATACGTATAGTTAATTATTCTCGATAATAAAGAATTGATTTTAATTTGTCACTTTATATCGTAATAAAAATTATATTAGTCATTCGTATTATAAGTAAACCATAAATGTTATATACTCACATAACGGCTAATAACATTTTTAATCCGAAAAAGCGAACATCTCGTTCGGATGATAAATATTACACAGTGTTTGCAGCTGCTCCATTTGACGTTGATGTTTACAGTGTGATTATATGTCAAATCAATCTCACTCGTAGTGAATCATTTCGTTATTAGATTTTCTGTTCTGAAATGTTTTAATTATACAGGATTTACATATAATACTGCTTGTGGACTATAAGAAGTATATAAAATTATTTTAATTGTTATGCTAGATTATTTGATTATTTGACACACATGAAATTATGTTTTAATAATAATACGGAAAAATAATAAAATGTATTATAGTCCTTTGGCTCGTTGTAGAAAATTTTACTAATAATTAAAAATAGCAAGTCTAAATTTCAATCTAGATCTATAAATGTTAATTTGTATAGCATTTGTTTATTTTTTCTAAGAAAACTGTCAACATATGAGATATTTGAAATTAACAATAAAAATGACAAGCAACTTCATACTTCAAAATATTGTTAAAATGGAATAAAAAGGGAAACTTCATCATCCTGTATGTTTGACTCATAAGAGATCTGGGTGGATTAATTTACTTATATTATTCAAAATTACATTTAGAAATATGGCTTTAATAATAATGCTAAAAATATTAATATACGACAATTAATTAAATGTATAAATTTAGAAATAAATATGTTGTTTGGAAGGAATATTTTATACTGACAACTACCCTTTTGTGAATCACTTGCCTTCTAGTAATTCAAAAATGACATGTAATTACAAATGGACAACTTAAGAGAAGTAATAGTCTCTCTTAATAGGCTGAAAGACTTTGGTGGATGTATAATAATATTCTGCTAACATATAACATGTTTATCTAGGTAGAATTAAAAAGAAAATTTAATATATCTATTATTTATGCAATAAAATTTATAATTAGCCCAGGTGAATAATAATTCCTCAATGTATACACATTTTATGTACTATAATTACGTCACTAGCAGCAATAGAGATTTTATCACTCTGAAATGTATCATGAACCAAAAATAGACACGTACAGGATTATGAATGAATGATGCATCTAGGAATTAATTTATAAAAGTGATTAAATTTGTAGCATGGATGATATATGTATGAAATTTAACGCCGACTGTCAAAATGATTTATACTTGAGACTCTGAAATCATTATTTGGGCATGTCTTTAATATTTTGTCTACTCTTGAATTAATGTTGATTAGGATTTATTAATTAATTTTATATTCCTTATTAACAGGGCTATACAAACACGGATCGGATTAATAATTGTTGCTATATGTACTAACATAAAAATTACTAATAGATACCACTAAATTTCGGGTTGAGTAATGTGAAGTTATATATTGTGATGAAACGAAAATAAAATTCCTCACTTCACTTATAAGTGAAGTAAGGATTTTTATTTTCGTTTCGTCATACTAATAGATAGTTGATTAAAAATGAACTTGGTTCGTTTCATATTATTTTTTTTATTTTATTAACCGACTAGTAAATAAAAAATAAAACGAAACGAACCAAGTGAATTCTTAATCAACTATCTATTATTCACATATTGTTTCACCAAGTGCTAAATGAGAAACAAATACAAGTTATAAAAATTAATATTTAATTCTCTAGTCACAAAACCTGTTTCTAAGATTTTGATATTAAATATACACATTGTTTTAGTACAGTTGATAAAATGATACAATTTTATTTTAAACTTTTTGTTCTTGTTTTGATGTTAATTAAATTATACACGTTAGAATTATTTTCTTGACAATTTATTTCGCTAGTTGCAGGGCTGCTCACTTTTTCCAGGTGTGGAAGAATGAAGAATTTAAACTTCTGTATGTTGACTGAACGCGATTTTATTTGAGCATACTGATTTTGCAAAGCTTTAAATATAAATTTCAAGACCAGTCATTTTTAGTAACAAATTTAAGCAATTTGCTCTCATGTTTATTTATTTCAATTTATAAAAACGCGTTCAATTTATATTGTGTAGTAAGTAAATATCCACTTTAATTAGTTTAATTTTGATTGTTATTTGGAAAAATTCTTTAACTCATTTAATCAGGAAGCCTTATTATTATTATTATATAATACAATTTAATAGTATTTTCAGTTATATGAAGAAAATTTCAATTAAATTATACACATTGCGAATAATAATAATATATTTTTTAAATATGTTTTCTTTAATAAACTATATTATCTATAATTATTTTATATTTTATAACAAAACCTATTTTTTATAGTTGCTTTTTAACTTTATAGTGCATACTAACTTATTACTAGGTAATATCTCAGCATTTAAAAAAAAAACATATTTCTTATAGCTTTTTTGTATATTTCGTATGTATTTCAGTTTTTCCATTAATTGTTCTAATATTTTCCACACAATATTTTATTACCCGTTTTTTTACGTTTATGAAATATTTAACTTGAACACTTTATTAGTTTTTATACAAAGGTCCGCCTACCTAATTTTTGTAATAAACCGTATGTACGGGTTTAGCCTGCGGATTTGCTAAAGATTAAATCCCGTCTACAGCCAACTGGTGCGGATACATATTATAGCTGAGTTGTATCGAAATTTAATATAGTTAATTTGAATTCACCTTATATTCGCTTGCAGTTTGCTTGTGTTATATTTTTGCGTACTCAATTTCATAACTACTGTTGATTTTGCTTTGCCGCGACTAGGATAACGGTCACATGGAACGCATACAAGATAACGATGCTTTTATTATTACCGTTGAGCGTTTAAATAACAGAATATTGAGATTATATTCTATGAAAGCTGGAAAATTACTGTGTTCAGCCGGCCGCAAAATAGTGGGATTAAATTGTTTTTTATCCGCAAACTCTATTATTGGTCACGAAATAATTAAAATAAATAATCACATTGTTTACCTTCCTCGGCCCAATGTGAAAAGGTATGGGTATAATTAGGAATGTAGACACGGGGTTTGATTTGGCAAAACTATGTAATTTTCATAAAAATCCCGCTACTGATATGAGAAGAATAATGAAGAGATATTGGGTTAATCGGAAAACCGTAGTATATTACCTTTACCCTGCCTTATCACATACAAGGTTAGGAGAAATTACCAGATGGTCGATTGTTTCAAAAGATACAGTAGTTAAAAAACAATGTCTTGTATAAAATTTGTTAGGCTTCTGAAAATATACTTGTCAGTAATACTGGAGAAAGAAAACAGGATCACTTTGTTTACCACTTTTTATTTAACAAAGTACGCATGACTATAGTTTTGACTATCAACTATTCATTATCAAACATAATCTGTTTAACATTACGGAGTCTAATATATTTATATTAAACAGTTGAATAAAGACGTGTACATTAAGTCAACCTGGTCGTTAAGAAGGGAAATTCCCGGATTATTCTTTGCTTTAAAAATATCCATGGCTTCTAGTAAATCAATTTTACGGCCTTTATCTGTTAAGTGGATTACCGAAAGAATGTCATTTTCAAAAGGTTGATTCGTTTCCAGCAAGTACTTTGCAAAAGTTGAATTATTATTTTTATGACAAAATTATTTTTTATGTTCGTTTAATCTAATTCGAAAATTACGACCAGATTGGCCGATGTACACGCTTTTACAAAGGCAATAAGTTAGCTTATAAATTCCAGATTTATTAATAATATCAATTTCAGTTTTACAATTAAAATTAGTTGAACTTAATTTACTATAGTACTTGAAACCAATATTTACGTTACATCTTTCAAGGACTTTTTTAATTTTTGTGCTTACCATTTCGAAATAGGTGATTGCTTTGAATGCTTTTTGTCTGGTTCTGTTTTAGCATATAAGTATTTACTGAGACGCCTAATTTCGGATTTGTGAATTAATTAATTTATTAATTGTCTCTCCTTTGTATACATTATTAATTGCTATGTCTTTAATTGTGCGGATTTCGTTGGTAAAGTCTGGAGGACTTAAAGGAATATTGAGGGCTCTATTAATCGTTGAGGTGAAACTGGCTAATTTGTGTTTGTGAGGGTGTCGGGAATGATTTGGAATGATGGAGTCGGTATATGTAGGTTTTCTATAAATGTTAAATTTAATTGCTTATTTATTTTATGAATTGTGAGATCGAGAAAATTTATTGAATTATTTGTTTCTGATTCTAATGTAAAATTGATTGATTGATGGATGGAGTGGACATTAAGAAATTGTTTAATTTGCCTATCCATTTCTTTAAAACATGCAAGGACGTCGTCCACATACCTTCACCATCAGTTGATATGTTTTTATTCCTAACGGAGAATTGAATATTTGTTTTGTTAGGTTTTCCATAAAAATTTCGGCTAATAATGGGCTTAGCGGCGAGCCCATTGCCAGTCCTTCATTTTGTGAATAAAAGGTATTGTTGAAGGTGAAATAGTTATGATTAATATTATTAACTTTTGCGGCTTCTACTTCGTTATACATGTTTGAGTATAAATAAAACACTTTGTAACTTTATTTGTATAACACTATTTATTTTCTGTTTACTATAGTTTCGGCATCTCAACGTGCCATTATCAAAACATACAATGAGTTAAACTACAATTACAGGTATATACCGGGTGTCTCAGACCACCCGTACCAGCCTTTTATTTCGAGAATGCTTGGTCGAATGTGACTGGGACAAAAATTTTAATTACCAAAGTGAACCCAAGGAATCCACTGATGAGTTTATTTTTTACCGGAATAATCCGGAAGTACTCGGAACCGGAAGTAACTTTAAAATTTCAAATGGCAACATAGGTCGAGTGTGGTATTAATTGATAGGTCTTTTTAAAAGAAACAACTTTTATTAAAATGTTTTTTTAATATTTTGCATATTTACAAAAATAAACGAAAAAAACTAAATTGAAAATTAGTTATCCATTCAACACTAAATTTCCTCTAGTAGGCTTTGCTTTTTTGTTAGAATAACAATTTGTATATGTGTTAATATTACAAATATTCTTACATGATGCTTCGTATTATTCCTCAATACTTTCCTTGGGTAATATGATATTTTCTACACTCAGGTGAGAAGAGTTCCTCTTATTCAAAACTGAAATATTATTTTATTATTATTTTGAGATGGATGGCTTTTATTTCGACAAACAAAAAATATCTATTGTTTGAAAGTATTTTATTTAATAATTCAAATAAGAGTGTGAAAGTAAAGAAAATGATATTTAAAACAACTATTCAATTATTTATGGTATGTTCAAATTGCCTTCCTTCTTGATCAATGCATCTTTGTAGCCGATTTCGAACGTCGTTGACGGCCCGTAGTATCTCATCTTCACTAAGTGAACGGCAGACATTCCGTATACTCTTCTTCATATTATCCCTCGCGGTTGGAAGCTCTTTATAGACTAGGTCTTTGATACGTCCCCATAAGAAGAGGTCAAGAGGCGTTATGTCAGGAGAAGGAGGTGGCCATGGAAATGGTCCTAGCCTTCCAATCCATCGACCAGGGAAAAGGCGATCAACGGTTTAACGAGAAACTCTTGCGTAAAGATCTGGGCAACCATCTTGTTGCAAATACATTGTTAAACGTGTTGCATATGGAACGTCATCTAAAAGGTCAAAAAGATTATTTCCCAAAAAATCAGCGTATTTAGCTCCGTTTAATGAACCATCGAAAAAATGCGAACCAATTATTTGGTTTCCTAAAATACCACACCAAACATTAAGAGTCCACACGTGTTGATTATCAACTTCTTTTAACCAATGAGGGTTTTTATTACTCCAGTAGTGAGCATTATGTAAATTAACAACTCCGTTGTTTTCGAATGTCGCCTCATCTGCACATAAAATTTTGTGATAGAAATAATAATTTTTATGAGACAACCTTTCACAAAAATTCAACTTGAAAATCCCGCTCTTCAAGTTTCTAGTGTTTGAATGAACTCGTTCTGCAAGGCACCAAAAAACATTTTTTGACTATTGGCTCGTTGAGGGTATCGTTCAGCATAAATTCGCTCATCACCACGATAATTTTGGCAGCATTTATCTAATATCATCAGCACATCAAAACCGAGGTTTGTAAAAACCATGTTGACACATTCAATACTTTTATAATAATAATTTATTTTACTTCAAATATTCACGAACGTCAATTATTGTGACATAAAAAAAGCAAAGCCTACTTGAGGAAATTTAGTGTTGAATGGATAACTAATTTTTAATTTAGTTTTTTTCGTTTATTTTTGTAAATATGCAAACTATTAAAAAAACATTTTAATAAAAGTTGTTTCTTTTAAAAATACTTATCAATTAATACCACACTCGACCTATGATGCCATTTGAAATTTTAAAGTTACTTCCGGTTCCGGGTACTTCCGGATTATTCCGGTAAAAAATAAACTCATCAGTGGATTCCTTGGGTTCACTTTGGTAATTAAAATTTTTGTCCTAGTCACATTCGACCAAGCATTCTAGAAATAAAAGGCTGGTACGGGTGGTCTGAGACACCCGGTATACAGGGTGTCCCGTTAATGCGGGGAAATGGCTGGACCATAGATTCCTGAGGTCAAAATATGACGATTTAACGCAACTTACCTATATCCAAAAAATTACGGTTAAGCCGGAATTTGGCTTCAAAGTTTCAAAAAATTTTATTTCTTTTGTTTATAACAATTAAACGCTTTATTTGATTTGAATGAAATTTATTTTTAATAACTACCATAATATAATACATCATTTCAGTTATTATGACTATTATTCGTTAACAAGAAGTATAAGAAACAGTAGTATCACCACTTAAAAACTAAAATATTTTTTTATTGGTGGATCCAATAAAAACTAAAAAAATACTACTTGATAGACCATTTAATTTAAAAACTTTTTCATCTCTTAATAATATTTGATATCTTTTACGGTTTTCCCATAAAAAAATAAAATATATATATTTTATCTACTAGAAACAAAATCTAGTTTTTCATCGAATCGAAAATAAATGTTTTTCGTGGCCGTCTTTGTTTAAAAAATGTAAATTATGTATAATAATTATTATTTAGTGTCTTGTGACAATTAATTTTTAACTTTATTATAGTTCATAAATATTCGTATTTGGAACAAACAGATATCTCGTTTGTATTAGGATTTTGCAAAGAAAATTGTTTGAAAAGAAAAAAAGAACATCTAACGTTCTTTTGATTTATTTTATTAGTTGATATTATTTAATTTTTATTCAATTGAGTAAGTTTATTTACTTATTAATGAGTGCATAATGTGTATACTATATTCATATTTTATTTTTTGTGCAAAAACCGTACAAGATATCAAAAACAAGTAGGAGTCAAAAAAGTTTTTAAATCTAATGCCCTTTCAAGTAGATTTTTTTGGATTTTATTGGATGCACCAATAAAAAAATATTTTAGTTTTTAAGTGGTGGTACTATTGTTTTTTATACTTCCTGTCAATCATGAATGGCCAAAATAACTAAAATGATGTATGATATTATGGTACTTATTACTAATAAGTTTCATTAAAAACAAATAAAGCGTTCAATTGTTATAAACAAAAGAAATAAAAAAAATTGAAACTTTGAAGCCAAATTCCGGCTTAACCTTAAATTTTTGGATATAGATAAGTTGCGTTAAATCGTCATATTTTGACCTCAGGAATCTATGGTCCAGCCATTTTCCCGCATTAACGGGACACCCTGTATAGAAATAAAATTTAACAAACAGCTGTGAAAATTGTAGTGTACATCAGGTCAATCTGGTCGTTAATTAGGGGTATTCCCGGATTAGCGCGTGCCTTGTGAATTTCAATTGATTCTAGGAGGTCCATTTTTCGCCCTTTTTCTGCGTAATGGATTATGGAGAGTGCATCCTCGCCAAAAGAATGATTCTCCTCAATTAAATGTTTTGCAAACGTTGATTTTTCTATTTGTTTTAGGCGAAAAGAGCGCAGATGTTCTTTTAACCTGATACTAAAATTCCGACCAGATTGTCCTATGTACACACTTTGATATTGTTGACATGTTAACTTATAAATATCGGATTTGCTAAAAACTATCTCTTGTGGTTTTCGCATTGAAAATTAAATTTCTAATTTTCGAACTGGGTTTTAATGCTGCTGCGATGTTGTGTTCATTTTTTCTTGCAATGTCCGACAAGGGCAAACTCAATGCTCTGTGAATCATGGAATTGAACGCAGCCTTTTTATGTTTATGAGGATGTCTGGAATGGTTAGGGATAACGGTGTCGGTAAAGGATGATTTTCTATATATATATCAAATAAGAAATTGTTGTTAGTTTTGGTAATGGATAAATCTAAATATTTAATATTGTTATTGGTTTCTGACTCTACGGTGAATTTAATTTTTGGGTGCAGGTTATTAATAAAATCTAAGAAGTGTGTTAGTTGCCTATCACTTCCTACAAAACAAGCCAAGATATCATCGACGTAACGATAAACAAATTAAAATGTGGTATCGTTAGGAACTGCGATCGTGCTAAGTGGAACTGCGCTATTTATACCTGCGGTGTTGGCGGTTGACTTTTGGCGGCGCGTTGTAATAGGGCCGGTCGGATTAACCGGGATTACTTTGGTGGTACCTGTGGGGATTGATATCTGTGGAGCGGGTGAAGAGATATGCATTTTGCATAAAATGGATTTCCAAGTGGGGGGTAGTCGTTGGGCGTCGTCGCCAAACGTCAACCTCCAACACCGCAGATATAAATAACGCAGTTCTACTTAGCACCTTCGCAGTTCCCCATCGAACACCGCCTGAAGGAGACCAATGCGACTTGGTCGAAACGTTGCAAATCGGTTCTTTTCAGAACCATCAAAACTTGCAAATTCGAAGATTAAAGCCGAACATTGACAATGTACATATATATACTACTGCTACATTTGCTTTGATTAAATGTTTAATTGTGGAGGTGTTTACTTTGTGGTACATCTTGAATATACTGGATTATATTTGTTTTAAGCCCTATAGTAAATTAAGTTCAATCATTTTTAATTGTAAAACTGAAATTGATATTATAAAAAAATCCGGAATTTATAAGCTCACTTGTTCCCTTTGTAAAAGCGTATACATCAGCCAATCTGGTCGTAATTTTCGAATTAGATTAAACGAACATAAAAAAATCATTTTGTTATAAAAATAATAATTCAACTTTTGGAAATCACTAACTGGAAACGAATCACCCTTTTGGAAATGACATTCTTCCGGTAAACTACTTAACAGATAAAGGTCGTATAATGGATGTACTAGAAACCATGAAATTTTTTAAAGCTAAGAATAATCCGGAATTTCCCTGCTGTTCAGCCGCTATAATACTCTTACCTAGCCAATTCAATTGTCGGGCTAAAATGCAATCTAACATTTTAGGAATTGCCGCTTACAGATTCCTCGATGATTACTAATCTATCTATCACCTGCTTTATAAATGGGGGTAATATAAGAACATTTCCAAATTGTGGGTACAATTAACATAATATCATAAAAAAACATATACAGCTGAGTTTAAATCGTCAAAAAAAATCAAAAACTTTACACCAGTCTATAGAAGCAGTGAACCGGTTAATTTCAATAAAATTTGCTTTGGAGAATTTGTATCGTCTAATATCACTAATGATATTATCACGATAAAAATAATATTTTATTCCGGGAATTGTTGTCCAAAAGATCATTTGCAACTGATGAAATAATACAAGATGCATCACCAAATATTAAGTCAAGAACGGCACCACGAGGATTTGAAATGTAGTTAAGTTGAGATAAATTTAAATAACACATTGGATCCGAAATAAGGTTCGACTTGACATTCGAAAAACTCGGTATATTTACTCAAAAATCATTATTCTCCCAATTAACAAATGAAAGATTGTAATCACCACATATCAAGAACGAATCTGGATTCAAAGTTTCCGAAATAAAGTTCACTGCAGCACAATGTGCTTCATACTTTTCAGCAGTACTGGAAGGCGGTAAATACACTGCATCAATTACCCAATGCACCTCGGGCATTGATAAATATACGATAATTTTGACTAGTTCCCTCAGATGTGTTGCTTTTAGTAATTGCCTTCGGCCTGAGTAATAGCCCTCCGCCTGACGGCGTCGGGAAATTACTAAGCAATACATATTCGGTGTTAAGTCAAAATTGTCGCGGATTATCATTGCCCAAGGGCAATAATGTTCCAAGGAACATTATATCTAAACATTTCTTGCTGAAATGAGCAACTATTTAAATAGCTTAATTCTGTGTGTGCAAAAATAACCAAACAACATAAACTTTAACTGATATCACATTATGAGAGCTTATCAGTTGTAATATCTCAAGGACATTGATAATACGAAATAATAATAAGTTTCCGAAAACACGTTGCTTAGTAACAACTCGACGCCGTAGGCAGAGGGTTGTTACTAAGCAACGTGTTTGAGGAAACTTATTAAATTATAAGTGTTTTACGCGATTTAATTGGATGCTAATTTCAGCAAGAAATGTTCAATCTAATTAATTAAAAGAAAATACCTTCTTAAATTGGCAAAAGCTGAAGTACGAATTAATACACAGACACTTCAATTTGATTTGATAATTACAAGAAAGATTGCAGAGAACCCGACTTAATTTAACCTGGTATCAGCAAGCTCCTCCGCAGTTTTGATTTTTGAAATATCGTATGATCTTCACGGTCTCCCGATCTTTCACCCATAGATTTCTTTTATTAAGGTTACTTGAGAAATAATGTTTATCGGAACAAATACAATAATTTGGAAGAACTGGGAATTAAAATTTTAAATGAATGTGAGAAATTTACAAGGGAAAAAGTAGCATCTACTTTCTAGAGTTTTCTTACACAAGCTGTCAATATTAAATACTGTAGATGACGGGGTTAGGCTCATTCAAATATCCTCATATAACATATCCAGAATAGGGGCACGTGCAGTCCATTTATTAAATATGGATTTCATGATTTTTCATATTTTAAAGATGTTGTTGTATCAGAAATTCATGTAAGAAACGTCTTAAAGTAATAGATCGAGTGCAATATCTAAGAGCACAAGCATAAGAACCGTTACTATTATTATGAAATGTATACTTGGCGCAGAAATTTGTTCTGAAGTTAGGGGTAATCAATGAAGAAAACCTCTTTAGAAAAAGATCTGAGCAATTAACATAATCCGATTAATCATCTATAATTATTACAACCTGCCTGAAGTACCTCTACATAAAAACTATAAACTAATGCTTATTTTATGTGTATGTGTCCTTCCGGTTTATCTATATGAAACTTAAAGCTATAAATAACACTGTTCCCTTTATTCACACTTTATTTCTATGCTTGATATATATTTCGAGGGCTAGGCGCTTATTATCAATAACAACTTGTGTGCGGCGTTTTTATATACCTGCAGAGGTTAAAGTGCAAAAAGCGCATACAATTTTTGGGTGGGTTAACAATTTGTTCAGGTGGTGTTTATTGCGGTAATAAATTTAAAAACGGATTATTTAAGGGCGTTAAATCAAGGTTTAATAAATTATGTGTATTTTCCACATTTAAATTGCTAAATTGCTTCCAACATATTTAAATTATAGTTAGTGGACTCTTTTAGGAGTTTCATAAAATTTGTTTTAAATTTATGACTTGTCTTAAAATTACGTTCAGTAATTACTGATATTTCTGTACTCTGATTTTTAATACAATGACTGTGTTCATTGAATTTAAATATTAGTTTGTAATCTTGGCTACAAACATTAAAATTAAAATATTAAAAATATAAGTGAAGTAAGCGAAAAATAAAAAGGAACTACTACATTTGCGTTCCGTTTCTCTTTAATGGCGATGCATGGAAGTCCTATTTGTATCTTGACGAAGTTTTTACTATTTCTTAAGGAATAAAGCAAATACCTTCAGAAAGTTACATTAATATAGATCAGCCGTTTACGGGGTAATGATTCTTTTCATGGCGTTTAGTATATTTTAATCTCTCAATATGCATAGCACACTATCAGCTACAAAAATGGGAACATTTAAATAATTTAAGCTATATAATATAATAACATTATAAGTATTCTACAAAAAGTTTGGAGAATTCAATCGCATTTGAACCGACTAGAATTGTGTTATTGTGGGTTAGTATAGGGCTAGAAATTGATATACCCCTAGAATCAAATACATTAACTATATTGTTCCATGGTAAAATATAATTTAATAAATAACACCGGAGATTTAAATTTATTGGAATTCTTTAGATTTAGAATTCTTGGGTATAAAAATAAAATAATTTATAATCTTAATGTATTTGTTGATATTATGTGTTAAAACATTTAGGCTAAATAAAAAATTCTGAATTCATTTTCTACTTATAATAAATATTAAAATAATGTAGTATTCATATAGCTTCAACCTTTTGCTAAATCAGTAGCATCTTATGTAAAAAAATCCTCACACTTCTTGGACTTAATCCAATCATACAAAATTAACTAAGGGGATATCTTAGTTAGCTTTGATGAGATTTCTATGTTTAGCTATATGCCAATAGAACAATAATCAACATTTAAAAAAACTAAACATTTAATACTTGACCATATACTCGATATAATAAAAAATGCATTTCAAATACAAGTTAATTTTCGGGTACAACAACTTGTGTTTAAAAAAAAGGAATTACTTTATTGCAGCTTATAACGTCTGTACGGTAGAAGGATGAAATTTGGACTGACTAACTAATGAAATAATAAGTCTCTCTATGAAACATAATATCTAAGATAAACCTACGCTTTGTTCCAATTACGCTAATGCAGCATGCAAATACATTAGCTGTCACTTTAATTATAATAAACAATTATTAATTATTAAATGTAAATCTATGCTATATAACTCCTCCTCCAAAACAGTCCAAAAACTTGTCTCTTGTAGTGGGAGGATTTCCTGGTTTGTGGATAAGTCTTGTAAATTTAGCTTCCGAAGGTCAATGTCGAATTCAGTAAAATTTGTAGATTCCAATTTTAGATGTAGATCGTTGATCACGAGGGGGCGTCCAGATGTAACGTCTTCGGATTTAATTTCTCGACCTCGAAAAAGCATGGCAATTAAAATCATAATTTCAGTTTGTTTTTTGCATCTGATTTTAATTCCTTATTGATTTGGGAAGACTGCCAGGTATCATTTCCATATGACTGGATTTTACGTGTAGTGTTGTGTATTTGCAATTACTGTTGTTTCCACTGATAATTATATTTCATTCGCATTCTGATTTGTAGCTAGTTATCAGATGGCTAGCACATTGGTAATGTTTCGACGTTTTTGTACACAAGTGGTTTAGAGGCAGAATTTTATTTACATTAATTAATTTTAAGACGTACTTTACAGAAGGGATGATAGTAAAAAATACGAATTCATGCACCGTAGGGATAGGGTATAAATAAAATAACTCGAACTGATACTCAAAGTTAATGGGTATAGATAAGAAATAATTAATTCAAGTTGGCTCGATTTTACAAGTAACCTCTATTATGGATTCGAAATTAAGAATGTTTTCAATTTTTAATTCGAAAGGAAGTTGTTTGTTATAGTAGAGTAAAATGTTTTTAAGTTCCAGAAATAAATCTCTAGGTTTTATGATATTCGGATGCAACGTATTTAATTTACAAAAAGTGAGAGCGTTTTCAATATCTTGCATTATGTTTAGGATTGCGTTACAAAGAATGACCAGCTGATTAAATATTTCTTTAACAAATAAAATATTTTGGTGATCGATATCTTCCCTCAGGATTACGCCTAGTTTCATTTTTTTGATTTTAACATGTTTTCATTGTGTGCAATATTTTGTGCAGTTCTATTAAATTTCTCGATAATTTGTTTGTTCATGCTGTATTTCATCTGACTATCCCAAGTCCATTAATTAATCCTCGTTTACTTCTATTTTTATTAAGTGCATATAATTTAATATTATAGATTTTTTCTTTGATTGTTTCTTGAGTAAAATTTATTAATTTATTATAATTATCGAACATCGCGCTAAAATTTGAAGCGGATCTAATTGTTGAACTAAGATAACCGTGTTATGTGTTTAATTTTGTAAATTCGTCGTATAGTTTTGTTAAATCAAAATAATGCACGAATGTGTGTTTGCTTCTTTCTAGTTTTGCTGGTCCGAGATTTATTGGGAGTATCCCTAAATTTTGTGATATATTTTTGATTTCGTATGCCTGCGTCAGCGCGACGACTAATAATCTGGAAGAGAATAAACGTGTATAATGATGTTTGAATCACTGAAAATATATTGAAGGATCGGTTTTACATGTTTATATTTAAGAAGATCGAGACTGCATCCTCATTTAGGAATAGCTAGATTGGTAATTTTATTTGAAATACAGAATACTTTTAAACTAACGAAAGTTTTGAAGTCCTCATAACTTGGTTTGTCAGAATAACAATTTTTAGTGATTAAATATATTATCAAACGATCGTTATCCTTTAAATAGCGGAGCGAATGTACTTCGGAGCTTTGTGCGTGTAGTTCAGCGAGTCTACCGAATTTTTGTTTAAAGTCTGCGGCGATCCCAGCACCCATTTTGAGGTCTAAGCTTACACAGTGTGCCAGTGAAAAGTTTTTTGGTGCAGAAAACAAATCACCATTTATTTCAATAATATTATTGTTTGATGTTTTTTCTAGAGTTTGATTATTTAAATATTCTTGACAATTTAATTTAGGTTTATTTTTACAAGTGAATTTTGTCCACAGCATTATATTGTTTCGGGTTAATTGTTCCCGTTTTGAATTTAGGGTCAACTGATTTCAATGTTTCCTTCTAGTATTTATTTTTAGTATTTGACTGTTTTTGCTTATTTTTGACCAATATGGTTTCTGGAATATTGGGAATTTCTTCTCGGTTTTGATTATGCTTTTCCCTAACTTTTTCTTTATTTATTTGCATATTTTCATTAATTTTTTGGTAAAGCAGTTTTACTTTATCTCGGGGATTATTAATATAATTATTGACGATTCGAGTTTCAATATCGACGACAAAGGGAGAAACTGAGTTTATATGTCCCGAAATAATTTCTGACGGGGTCAATTTAGTAGTTGAGTGTATCGAATTATTATATGCCAAGAGTGAGTAATTAATTTTTTGATTCAATGGGTTCTTTTTTTTGAGTATCCTGATTGTTAAGCAACCGGATATGTTCTATTATAGTCGAGTGAACTCTTTCGACTATGCCGTTTGAATCCGGGTGTTGACTACTGATGAAATGCACTTTAATTTTATGAGTTTCTAATAGTTCTTTTACTAAGGTATTCTTAAATTCGAGATGATTGTCTGTCACAACTTGGCCCGGAATTCCATGATGCGTAAAGAATTTAACGAGATTGTTGGCAATTTCAATTGCTTGATGAGAATTCAATTTTGAAAATGGTTTTGTCGGTGTCATTGCATTAAATTTAAGTTTTAATGGATTTCGATCATATTTGCAAAGTTGACAAACTTCACAATTATTTATGTAATTTTGTATGTAACGTCGTTGAGTCATTTTATTTGGGAATCAGTTTCTTCTATTCCTCGATGGTTCGTTTTGCCTTCATGATACGCTTGGGTAATATTTATAATTTCGTCTTCAATTTCTACATCATCTAATAATTCAGTGCATTTAATAAATGAAATTTGCGGGTTCCTAAAATGTTTTTGAAGAATAGTACAGAATTTTCGGTATATTTGGTCTACAAAATATAAGTGGTATGTTTGTTTTGTAGGGGGTATATTCTTTTATAAAGTCTATAACATTTTGTTCAAAATCTAATTTGGAAAGTTGTAAATTTATTCGCATTTTCCTAATATTGAAAAGATATCTAATTTTTGGTATTGCGGGTGCATAATTCACCTCTGAAATAATAATTTGATTGCGTCCTAGATTTACAGGTTTTTCCAAGATAGAAATATTAAATATTGTGTTTTCAATATTAGAGTGAATTGTGGTGTCACTGTCTTTATTTTCATTATTACGTAGCACATGTTTTCGGCATTAAGTCCAAGTTCAACTATCATAGAATCAGTTTCACGATTACGGTCTATTTTATGAATAATGCCATTTAATTGTTTATCTAATTCATCTTCGCTACTTGTACCAAATTTATCATCAAAGTTACTTATATAAAAGTCGTCAAGCTGATCGACTTTATCATGCCTATTTATTTCTATACGTGAAAGCACGTCCGCATTCTTATTTAAAATACCCCTTTTGTATATAATATTATAATCGTACTTAGCAAGTTTTAATCGCCACCGAACTGATTTGGAGTTCGGTTCTTTGACGGACATAAGCCATTGAAGAAGCTTATGATCGCAAATAATTTGGAATTTTCTACCGAACAGGTAGGGTCTGAAGTATTTAGTTGCCCATACAATGGCCAATAGCTCTTTTTTCAATAGTACTATAATTTTGTTCGGATTCGTTTAAGGTTCGTGATGCGTATGCGACGGGTTTGTCGTTCCCAATTGGGCCTTGTGATAAAATTGCGCCGACGGCTATGTTACTCGCGTCTGTTGTCAAATTGAAACTTTTGCTAAAGTCTGGATATTGTAATATGGTTCATTAATTAGTACGTTTTTACAGGTATTAAAACAATTTTTATATTCTGAGTTATTAATATCAATAACTGCATTTTTCTGAAGGCACTTCGTGAGAGGTTTCGTCAATTTCGCGAAATCTTTGATGAATTTTCGATAATAACCGGGGAGCCTGAGAAATCCTTTTATTTGCTGGGTGATCTTCGGTATTGGGTAATTTTGAATGGCTTTAATTTTGTCGGGGTTGAACTTTGCTTAAGAGTTTTACGTTGGTTATGTTTACTCTGTTGGTATAATTATTGATGATTAATTGGAATGTGATAATTACGTAGATCTTTCTAAGGAACTTTTCGTCATAAATTGCCCTTAACGTTAAAATTTCTGTTGCAAGTATACTTTTGCATAATGATGGTAGCGGTTCTTATGCTTTTGCCAATAAAGAATTATATGTCGAGGAACGCAAAGCACCTGATCAGCCAAATGTAATTCTATAGAATGGTACGGAATCCCTTAAGAGCATCGATCTTTTAAGAACATTATATGCGGTTTCTAGAATAGTTTATTATTCAATAAATAAATAAATAATATGTAGTGAACTTTATAACAATAAATATGAAGGTGTAATGAACTATAGAGTTCCAACAACTTTAGCTAGTCATTGTCGAAACTATAGTTACAAGTATTATTAAAGAAGTGATACTAAAAAAATTACTCGTTTTATTTTGAATTATCAAAATATATCACGAAGTTGATTAATGGTTGAGGCGTTAACTTCGTGAAACATTTTGGAAAATTAAACAATTATTAACAAAGTAAACGTTTTTGTTTAATATACGAAGTGATATTCTCCACTATTACGTATTTAATCAATATTAAATAAAAGTATACATATGTACATATCATAACTGTTTTTTTGTGTGGATGTGCGCACTTATGTATGGCCATACTGTTGAACTATTATAATCTAATATGAAAATGAATCTTCCCAATAAAAAATAATAACATTTGAATTTTAAACACTTACCATTCGAGAAAGGAACTTGTTAAGATATGCATAAAAATTTATAGAATAGTACACTGTTGTTTATTTAATCAATGACTGATTAATGTTTAACTTGTTAAATTAATTAAACTGCAGAGATGTAATTACAAAAAAAATAATGTTTAGCTTGGAAATTATTCGACAAAAAGCTCGGAAAATGAACGGCAAAATTAACGATACTGACGTAACTAATAAATTGTTACGCCACTCTCGTTATTTAAAAGATACTGAATAATTTAAAAAGGTTTCCTTAAAAAATGAACGTACTCAGCAGGAAGGGGGCATTAATTTCAAATTTAAAAACAGATTAGGCTTTGTATACAAGATAAAATAATATGAAAATTAATTTTATTTAATGCCTAATGTCAGAAAGATGAAAAATCACATAAAATACAAATTAAATGTGTGTATAATGAAAAAGTATTAGTTTAAAAATGTATTAACTTATTTATAAGCGGATGTGATGCAAGTATATTATATAGGTTTAGAATTAACAGAAATGTAAAGTAAATATGTTGCAAACATTGTTTGTGTATTTTATAAAATAAATAGTGGGATCATTTTTTTATTTACTCTTTAAAATGAACTATCACATAGTAACTGTTGCCACCATTATTTTCATAAGAAATTCTGTAAAGGTATACACATTTTTTTCGTTAGAGCGTCGGCTACTATTAATAAATATTTGTGCAAACATTACTCTTGACTCATTTTAAAAACAAAATTCCAATCGCTATAAAGTACACTATTACTCACCTCAATATTTTACATATGGACGGCACGAAACAAATTGGTCAATTAAACTTTTTAGTTGTAATTTACTAAGTTGGATGGATGTATGTATTGTGCTGCTTAATATTTAAAATTGTATTAATCGTAAAGATCTGTTTTAACTTCTATTTATGATTATATTTTAACAATTAGTTTTTTTATTGCTATTCAACACCTGGCATTTGATGTAAGATATTCACTACTATGACCATTTCTCTTAATCATTATACAATTATACGCAAAATTCAAATTTGCAGTCAAAATTTTTAGCAAGATTTTATTAAAAACTAGATTTAAATCATTATGAGATAATATATTTAAGACGAATCGTAAGATTAAACGAAAGCTGGTAAGGATCCAACCTTTGCATGATAATAATAGTTATACCATGAGTTAAGTAATTGTTATTTAACTGCAAATAGGTAATATTCTCTTGAACTCTTCAAACATGTTGTGAAAATGAAAAGCCTATAAGAATAAAAAAAAACGATGCAAGTAGAGTTAGGTTTAAATCGTGAAATCGCTGTGGATGTTAAAGTGGTTAAATTATTGTAGTTTATAGCTTGATTAGCATCAGATGGCAATGCTTTAATTCGTTTTTAGCAGCCCTGTCATGATTTTTATTTAAGAGCTCCACTCTTACGTAACATATTTTTCCAAATCTCCGATTTCTCTCATAACCATTGCGGTCAATCATGCAGTCGAAAATGCTAAGAAGAACATCGTAAGACAAAAATTCTATACATATATTATGTAAATCGGGTCATGGTCAAAGAAGAATGTAACCTTTTAAAATTCCGGAGTGGAAGCATCGTTGGAATCCGAACCTTAATTTGACTGATTGACAAAGAACACTTATAACATGTTTCAAATTAAATACAAAGAAAGAATGAAAATAAGAAAAAAATAATATTTGTTACAGTATAGATTAAATTAATTTCATATATTAATAGTAGATACCAAAACATTTTTTGTTATTTGATGATATGGTGGAACGTATAAGTAGAACAATCATATTGTGGTAACTATTATTTAACATTCATTTTTGAATAGCACAATTGTGTCTATTTACATGACTTTTTTTATAAATTTTAAATACCTTAAATTAGAGATAGATCATTATGAATTTTTAAAAAACATAAAAATCAATGAAGTTGGTCAACTAAGATCACATGTGTAAAGTGCTCTCACTTCACTTCTAAGTGTAAGGCGATTAAAAACATTTTGCCATATTTATTTATTTATTTATTATATACGGGAAACCCCTGTTATACAATATAATACATTAAATGCATTATTAAATGCTTTTGTTTAATTTAATTGTTTCTTCAGTAACTTCCACTAAGTGAACCAACTAATTATCACACACTTAAACAATTCAGGTAGTCACAGCAAATACGAAGTTATGTTCAGTGATTTAACTGATAATACGATCACTTATTATTGTTATAATAGCGTCTACAGTAGTATGTGCCCTTACTCATGTAAGTGGAATCTCTTCATCATCAAGTTCAATTTTTTTTCTATACTATTTACCTGTTAAGGTACTTCTGAAAAGTTTAGGTCCATAGTCTATTAACTGACGCACATTTTCAGTTAACTCTGGAGTAGGTTTTGTTAACAAACCTATATTTGCCTTCCTACTAAAAGTTCCAGTATCCCGGAAGACTTGTACAATATGTTATGTTGGACAGTATAACAAAACAGTCTTATTTAAAAGTAAATAATCGGAAATAGATAAATCTCACTTTCTACCAACGTTTCGTCCGTGACATGGGAAATTTTTACGAATATAATGGCGGTTTGATAACGCGGTGAACATCTTTTTCATTAGTAACAAGTTACATCATGAGCTATTATAGTTAAACATATACTAGATTATTATTATTATTGTCATATTTATTGATATACATGTACCAAGAATAATATTTATATTCAACACTAATTAAAATTAATTTCGACAAACATTCGCAATTTTTATATCTTTCAAAATGAATCCAAGAGTTTTTTGGATTTAGCCACGTTAAAATAATCAATGAAACCGATAAAATCTATTTAAAATAACAATGAAAAATTAGACAGAGTTAAAAGTGATTTACAAAACATCAGTGTGTCGGCTGTATATCCTGCCTACTGGCAGAGAGAATTAGCATTGGTTATCATGTGAACAACATAGTTACTCCAGGGCGTGTTATTTTAATATTATTTTTATATAAGTTATCCAAGTAACTAAGAAATGAAGAAGTTAACATAGGCCCATCTTTGTGCTTCTCAAATAATTCACGTTGTGCATTGAACGGTATGTTTCTGTGTTAAAACTACTAGCTACTATGCAATTAAAATTACCAGATGTATAATTACCACATTTTGTGCATATTTTTAGAGAAAGTATACCTTTGCAGGTATTTTTTTTTAAATATTATAATATTTAAACGAGAGTGTGTTAAACGGAATCTCCTTTTATAGATTATAATACATTTAAATTTACCAATTTGACAAAGCAATCACATACACATGGTTAATATAAAATAATTCATCTAGGCACATAGTACAAACATACAAATTATACACAGAATAAATTATAATCTAAAGTAACTGCTTTAGTTTTCTCTTAATAATACCGAATTCGCTACTATTAATTTCTCAGAAAATTTTATTCTATATAAAAGTTGGTCCTTGATATTAAATATACAAAAAAGGCAAAACAAATGACATAGGTTTTAAACAACAAAAAAATTAATTTAAATTCTTTGAAATTAACAATTTTAACGATACTGTTAATAAAATACCAATCACTCGATGTGATCCCCTTCCCTCTCAACAGATAAATTTGTTCTTCTGTTCCAATCTCTGATTACATTTTCAAGATTAATGCCATGAAAATTTTGAATGACGTTCAATCCATTTCTCATAAAATTGTTAATTTAAATATTCAACTACGGCACGAGCACTATGTGTAGGTTCCCCATCCTGCATAAACGAAAGAGAATTTTTTGTAGCCAAAGGCCAATTCTAAATATTTTTCTGAATTTCCCTATAATAGTTCTGCTCAAAATTCCACACCAAACATTTATTTTTCAAGAATATTGATTTTTGCAGATAATTCGTAATGTTTTTATTTTCTGTTGACCACCAACGAGAGTTTTGTAATAAAACTACACCATTTGTAGTAAATGTAGCTTCATCCGTAAACATTATTTTCTTAGGAAATGTTCTATTAATTTCTATTTCACCTTGTACCATGAAACAAAATTCAGAACGATTGTCGTAATCATGTTCTTGCAAAATTTGAACATATCTTGGTTTAAATGCTTTAAACTTATTCGCTGCGAGTACCTTATGTACTGTTGACTTTCCCAGTCAACGAATCCTCCACATTTCTCATTGGTTTAGTACGTTCTTTTTTAAAATGCAATTTGGTCCTTTTAAATTGCTTTAAAATTCTTGACACTTGTGAATAACTAATTCTCTTTACGGGGTGCCTTCCATTAAAATTTTTAGCTATTTCTCTGCAGGTTTTATAGTTAGCGCCACATATTAACACAAACTCTGTTCTATCTTGTAAGGTTAATCGTTCTTCCATAATTTATACAGATACGTTAAAATTCTTGACCTTGTGCTTTCTCTTGACCTTGTGCTTTCTAATATCGACACTAAATTTGTTATGGAACGTGATAAGGTACCATTCATCACTGAAGATTTGCTTCACCCTGCTCTCTCTCTGTATCTATGGATGTTGAGTTGCCCAGGAAGGAAACATCATTTCCTAGTAATAGTAACAGCCGCTATAACTTCAGAAAAGCCAACTACCTCATTCTATATGATAAACTTTCTTGTGCTGATTGGTATTTTTTAGAGTGTATTACTAATGTTAATAAAGAATTCTATAATGTCCTTTATAATATATTGGATGCTTCTGTGCCCAGATAAATAAATACATATTTTCCGACATAGTTTACCAGTGATATTAAAAACTGTATTAAAGTTACGGAGCAAATGGAGAGCAACAAATTCTGCGTTTCTTCATTCGGAATTTAATAGACTTCGCGCCATAATTAATATAAAAATTTCTGATGCATATAAGAACTGGGTGCGTGATACGGAACGTAAAATCATTACTGAACCCAAGGAAATTTGGAACTTCATGCGTAGTAAGTCTGGTAATACTAGGATTCCGTCTCAACTTCAAGATAAGATGCTGTGTATAATGTACCAGAAGATATTGTTTCAGCATTTACAAAGCTGTTTTCTTCTGACTCTCTACCACAACCTGTTGAAGAAAGAAGTGATGAGCCAATTAATGCTGTCCCATTTAATAGTGTTGTGATTAGTGAAAACGATGTGCTCAAAAGCATCAACAAATTAAAAAACAATGTTAGCGGTGGTGACGATCAAGTGCCAAGTTTTTTAATCAAAGATTGTAAGTTTTTTTTTGTAAAACCGTTGTTAATTACTTTTAATTTAGCTGTACGTACCAACTAATTTCCGAACATCTGGAAGCGCGCACGTATTACACCTGTGCACGAAAAAGGTGATAGGAATAACATACATAATTATCGTCCTGTTTTTATACTTTGTAACTTTGCTAAGGTATTTGAACATATCATCAATTGTGAGGTTTACTGTCAAGTTAAGGGCATAATCTCTGAACATCAGCACGGGTTTATGACTGGTCGATCAACAGTTACGAACTTGGCAGTTATCACACAGCGTATAAGTGAAGTCTTAGACAGGCGTGGTCAATTAGATGTCATTTACACGGACTTTTCCCGTGCATTTGATACAATTGATCACAAAATTTTGTTGAGTAAGCTGGAAGAATTTGGGTTATGTAATTCTATTATACTACTAATTGCGCCCTATTTATGTAATCGTATGAGTTATGTGCAGTACAATGGTTACAAGTAATTTGAATTTATTTCTACTTCCAAGGTTCCTCAGGGTTCAAACCTAGGACCTCTATTATTCATATTATACATTAATCACTTAATTAATTCTTTAACCTGTAATGTGCTGGCTTTTGCTGATGATTTGAAGATATTTAATTGGTGTATGATAAATATGTTAAAATTAAATATAACGAAGTGCTCTGTTGTTACATATACTCGTAAACGTTCTTATTTTAATTTTTGTTATAACGTGAATGGTATTTTAGTACATTAACAGTTGAACGGATTCAAAGGAATATACCCGCAAAGAAATATTGATTATAACTTTTTATTGACGCGCCATAATTTTGTGGAACTTTCCAGCCGCCGAGATTATAGTGGTGCTGCAATAATGTACAAACTCATACACAATGTGATTGACTGTCCATAACTTCGTAGCAAGGTGCAAATTTGTGTACCCAGATTAACATCTCGCTACACAAATTCGTTCCATCTACTAACTGCTAAGTCTAATTCACTTATAAACTCCCCCATTTGCAGAATGAGTAAAAATGCGAATAATCTTCTGTAAGATATTTTTCATCCTCTTAAGCTTAAGTGAAAATAAGATTATTTGGTAATATATGTATATATGTATATGTATATATGAAATTTTTAAATAAAAATAATTATTTTCCTGAGCATTACTGCACCGTTATCTCACAAAACATATGCAAGACATAACAGCTAATAGTTAAAACAACTAGTCCTCGTACTAATGCACCGCTGGTCATCAGAGGTACCCTTATGGCATGGGTCCTTCCAAGCGGAATAAATAAATAATAAAGAATATTATTATTACTATTATTAAAATTGAGAATACTTGATAAAATTCGCTTAAAAAGTGCGAAAGTTATAAAAATTGTTTATTATCTTGGTAATATAGCGTCGAATGTAATTTGTTTTGATAATAAAATATATAAGTCCTTTACGTTGTAGAAAATTAACTAATAATTAGAAAAAACACGAAAATATTTCGTAAAATCTACAACAAATGAGTCTTATTAAGACTACAAGAACAAACCACTTTTGAAACAAATACTTCTCTAGCTAATACTTCGACAGACATTGAATAATACAAAAGTAATTTGCGTGTTACAAAATATCAAAGCAACACTACTTTGAACGTATTTCTTTCTAATAAAATGTAATAAAATCCTTTAGTTCGTTGTAGAAAATTAAATAATAAATTTAAAAATACGAAAACATTTCGTGAATCTACAACAATGAGTCTTACTAAGACTACAAAACAAATTAATTTGAAACAACTACTTCTCTAGCTAATACTTCGACAGACATTGAATAATACAAATTAATTTGCGTGTTACAAATAGTACAACTATTAAAGCAACACTAATTTGAATGAAATTATTTCTGTTGAATAAACTAATAAATGATAAAATGTACTTTAGATTGTTTAAATGTAACTATAACATGAAAAATTATGAAAAATGAATTTTAAACTGATTTCATTAAATTATATTAGCAAAAACAATTAAAAAATCTAGCATTCAAGTTTATAATCATCTGCAGACACGTGTTTCGAACTTTCGCTCTCTTCAGTACAGCTTTATTATAAAATTGATTTTAAATACAAATAAAAACACTTACTAAAATAAATATAATGAAATATGATAATACATATAATGAAATATAAATAACTTACTCAGATATGTACGGCAACTGTGTCAGTTTCCGTACATATCTGATTATGATAAATTTGGAACAAGAAATTAATTTAGGTTGGTGTAATTAAAAATAAATTAGCAAAAGCAGATGGTTATAAATTGAGTATTGAATTATTTAATTGCTTTTGCTAATTTATTTTTAATTACACCAACCTAAATTAATTTCTTGTTCCAAATTCATCATAATATAATCAGTCACAAATTATTTAACGTTCATTCAATCATTTTTAGTTCATTTTACAGAAAGAAATACGTTCAAACTAGTGTTGCGTTGATAGCCTTGCTATTTTGTAACATGCAAATTACTTTTGTATTATTCAATGTCTGTCGAAGTATTAGCTAGAGAAGTAGTTGTTTCAAAAGTGGTTTGTTGTTGTAGTCTTAATAAGACTCATTTGTTGTAGATTTTACGAAATATTTTCGTGTTTTTTCTAATTATTAGTAATTTGTTTTGTCTTTTTTGTATGTTAAAGATCATGCACCAATTTTTATAAAGAATAAAAATTTTTGAGAAATTAATAAGAAAAAAGTTTCCCATATGTTGCATACTTAAGTGAACACGTTGTATATATAATCCATAGATCGTCAAAATGTTGGCTCTTTTTAAAAATCCTCTGCAGGATTCTTTATAGCTTAGCTTATAAATAATACGTAACGCTCTTTTTTTGTAAAACAAAAGCTCTTTCTACTTAAGGTCGAGTAATTGAACAGTTTTGCTATTTGTAAGTTTGTTGATCTTATCAACATGGAGCCCATAATTAGCCTTACTAATTTTGTGCATACTGAGGTAATATGTGCAGAAAATGATAGCTTTTCATCTAAAATAATTCCCAAAAACTTTGTACTATGAACAAACTGGTAGGTGTTATTATTGATACTAATTACCTCAGGTGTTTTTTTAAGCTGACTTGTTTTAAAAAGTACACACTTCACTTTATCATTATTTAGAACTAAACAATTATCTGCAAACCAAGTTTCTATGGATTTCATTGTTCTATTCTCTGATTGTTTTACTTCTTGAAACGTACTACCTTTTAAGAGCACTGTAGTATCATCCACATAATTTAACAATTTACTTCTAAATGTGATATTGTTTGGTATGACGTTTATATATATATATATATATATATATATATATATATATATATATATATATATATAATGAAGAGCAACGGGTCTAGAATGCTACTTTACTACTTTAAGTACGTATTAGTTTAATTTTACTAAATTATATGCGGTGCCTCTAATGCCATACTGATAAAGTTTTGCTAGAAGTTTTGAATGATCAATGCACTCAAATGCTCTTGACAGATCTAAAAACACACCACAAACAACTTCGCGATCTTTAAGTGCTGACAATATCTAGTTTGTGTATTCGTAAAGTGTCGTTTCGATATTATTTTGTTGTAAAAAGAAGAATAGCTTAAATTTAACGAAAGCATTTATTAAACGAAAATATATAACACGTTCAAATATTTTAGAAAATACAGGTAATAAACTCACTGGATAATTTTCTAGTTCGTTGAAATCGCCCTTTTTTTATAAATGGTGATTATTTTTGCAAGTTTAAAATCACTGGGATAAATTCCGGTTTCTAATGTAGCGTTAATAACGGAACAGAGATATGTATATTGCTTCTTTTTATATTAGAAATTGGTACTTCGTTATGTCCGGAGCTTCTTTTATTGGTCATTGAATTTACAATTGTAATTATTTCAGGATGCAGAAAAAATGATTTGTTCATTAAATGGAATATTTATTACACTTGAGCCAATATTAGTTGAAGGCGTAATTATGTTTGCTGCATTTCATTGAAATTTTTGTTAAAATCGTTAGCTAGCTTAAACACATCCGAGTGTTGTGGAATAATGTTATTAGCGTTGTTACCAATGGTATCTTTTTTTATGACTTATAAGGTTTAAGATTTATTATGTGAATGTATCATTTTAAGTTCTATATATTTATTTCTATTGCTATTAAAAACTTATTATATAGTTTTTGTGTGTTTTGTAGATAGTGATATATTCCGGTACATGCATCGATAATGTTTGATACAGTAACATATTTTCGTTTGCTACTTTAAGTGTATTAGATTGATATTTTTTAGTTTTATTAAAATTTCTAGAAGGTTTTAATGAAAAATTCGCATTAAAATGCATATAGTCAATTTATGAATACATTCATAAATTGACAACATTTTTCATTTACAGATTTATTATTGTACACTTCTGCAAACGTTTCATGTCTTATAAGTTCACAAAATGGATTCATACTACATGCGGAAATTTTGTTTTCTTAACAATTTTTGGCTTTCTGCTGCCGCTTAAAGAATACTTTAGGACGACAGTGCCGTACCTAATATTAGAACAGTCGTATCAGATGTTCCGTTAGTAATTATATTGTCAATACATGGCTTTGAGGTTATGGAGATTCTCATGGGTTCAATGACTAGATAGTAAACATTGTACAAATTTAAAATTTCTGTGAAATTGTTGCTGACATTATTTATTCTTAAAATATATATGTTGAAATCGCCTACAATAGAAAATGGTTTATTTCCTAAAATAAGCTTAATAAGTAAATGTTAAAATATTTCATTAAATATACTTAAGTCTGAATTTATATAACAACAATACTGATATAAATTTCGGTACCCGCGCACTCAAATACCCGAACTACACAACTCATTGATCTTTGCACCCAATAATTCATGACAATATAGTAAATCTCCACTGTATTCTTGTTATTCTCTACAAAAGCATCAAATTAAGTTGTAGTTATGAATTTTGTAGGTTTTTAGTTGAATGGCTCTAATGATTGATGTAGATACACCTTGTATATTTTGATGAAATAATTTTAGTGTAAATTTGTTCTTTACTGGTATTAACACCGTATTTTGGTGTGAAAAATTCGATTCTTGGAATATTGCTTGGTTTTAAAGAAGAATCTACTAATAAACGTATTTTTAGGCCAAAATTTTTCATTGATAATTAACGTTTCTATTTCTGTTGGGACTCCTACCTTAAACGATGAATAATCGACGTCGTCGTATTTATGTTTTAATTTCTCTACAACAAATTATAATGTCTGTCTTTTAATAAGAAAGATTTCATTTATGTACAGTCAACATCTTTATGTAATCTAGATACAAAAATTTATTTCCTTTGTGTCATCTACAAGAAGATCTTAATTTGTACTGTTACCGTTAAGTTTATATGATTTTTGTTTAAATTTTTCTATGGAGATTTTACTTCAATCCACCCATTATTGTTTGTATTATTTTCATCCAGTTCATCGTCCTCATGTTGTATTTTTTATCTTTCACTGTCCGCTAATTAACGGTATTGGTATTATTTGTACCTGCTGCTCCATCTGATGTATTTGCCGTATTTTTAATTTGAATTGCGGATGAAATCTTACTTTTATTATTGTTTTTGATAAGGTTTAGCTTGTTGGTTATAAATTTAATTTTCTCTATTTGATTTAAAATATAACGATTTTGAAGACTTACATGGTTTGTCAGACTTATGATTTGCTTTTTCATTGCAATTATAACTTGTAGTGAACAATTTTGGATGCTATTACTCTCGAAATTGCAACACGCGGATATCCCGTTTGGTTTTGCACAACCGCGATGAAGTATCATCACAAATAGAACACATGAAATAATCGTTATCTATGCTATCGTTACACGATACACATAATTTAAATTCACTTATATAACTCGTATATTGATTCTAAGGATTTGCAATAGTACTGTTACCACCGATATTCATTAGTACGAAAAGTTGCTCGACGCGATTCTCAGAAATAATTATTATACTCCTATAATATTTGAACACAAACGTCTTTTTTAACACCAATTAAAAAGTTCGTCGCGGCGAATTGTGTCACTATTAAGTTGAGATCTACCCAATCTGTAAATATTATAATTAAAGAACTGAAGTTCAGCATTTGTTTTTGAATGATGACAGCATAACAAAAATTATAAAAAAGGTAAATAAAAATAATTTTTAAGTTTTTATACCACTATTTATTGTATAATATACACAAACAAAGTTTATAATATATTATCAATTTTGACACAACTATAGTTTCGACCTTTGCAGGTCATAATTATTACATTATCAAGTGTTGAATGAAGAAGAATACAGGGTGAGGTATGAATTTTTAATGAACCTAATTAGAACTGAGAAGATTTATTACAATGGATTAAGTAAATTTGATTAAGTGCGGTATTGTGTTGCAGAGTGGATTAAGGTGCGGTGTTTTTAGAAGATGTATATGTCATTATAAGGCTTAAATAATGGCGAAGAAATTAAATCCGTCTGCTCATTAAGCAGATTAGAATTAATATTCTTGCTTTGGCGGTATATCTCTAATGACTACAAAAGATTAAGCCTTTGGCCTTTTTTGCAAAAATGTAAAAGTTTTAAATTATCCATATGTGGAAATGAATTATTACACTCTAAGAAATGATTTGAAAAAGAACATTGTATGTCTAAGTCTGAAAAATTAAGAATGTTTTTAAAAAAGACACATTAATATAGTTTTTAAATCAAGTAATTTAATTTTCAACACAAAATCGAAATTAGACATTATGTACAAATCAGGAATTTATAGTTTAACATGCCCAGAATGTATAGGAGTGTACATCGGGCAATCTGGTCGTAATTTTCCTATAGGAATAAAAGAACATGAACGATCATATAAATTAAAACAAAACAATTCAACGTTTAAAAATTATTTGTTAGAAATAGGCCATAAATTTGACAGAGATGTACTTTCAGTAATTCATCTCGCCGATAAAGGCAAACAGATGGATTTACTGGAAGCCCTGGAATTACACAAAACCAAAATTAATCCGGGAATTTCCGTCATTAACGACCAAGTTAACCTGTTGTACACCCCTCTATTTGAAGCCATTTAGTATATATACCTGCATTTTTGTTAATTTAAGTACAGTTTGATAATTATTACCTTGTAATTAAAATTAGCCACGAGAAATAAAAAAATATAAGTGGTATAAAAAAGTTAAGTGTTTTCTTTATTTAGAAATATATACATTGTGGATCATACAATGGTTCATAATAACGAATTAATCTATGTATAACTTAGCAGTATATTTAAATTCAGTACAAATAATGCTGTTAAACTACTCCCGAAGTTTATCCAAGAAAATATATTTCAAGTTTACTCGATTACTTGTATTTACCACGTTTTGCTTGACTCTGTAAGTTGTTTAAGTGTTCACGCTTCCATGTTCAAGGTAATACTTACAAATCTTTATTTTTAAGTAGAAATCATTAAACTTGCATATTTTATTTTTACGTATTTTTTTAAAATTGATTAATCTTTAACATAAATCGTTTTGTAGTAATTATTAAATTGTATTTAGTTAACAATTTTGTGTGTATATATGACGACTTTATTTCCAACTGTATAATGTTTGCATTAAATAATTATTCCAGCAATTGCAAGGGAAAAATAACAGTGCTTAATGCAGAGCACGTCGGACAACGTGTATACATATACAAATAAACCTCATCGAAAGAGAAAAACACACATGCAAGAGAATATTTTTATAAAATCTGCAAGAATTTAAATATAGCTTATTTCTGAGTTGCATACATAATTATTCCATATGTAATAATAGAGCGTAATGCTTTAATTTTTTAATCTTGTTTAAAGTTCTTGTAAATATAATTTATTTCAAGATATTTTGAAAACTTACATCTTGTAAGTTCATAAGAAAGGAACCAAATTAAAGCTTTTATGTGATTATTTTATCTATTTTTTTAGATAAAAATCAAGTTAGGTGTATTGTATTGATTGGGTATGTTTTTTAAAATTTATTTATTATTTAGTTTTTAATTTATTCAGCTTTAACTTTGCAAGAATTATATTATGATATAGCAATTGAAAAGTGCTAAATTGTATATAATTATAAATGATATAATTAATGTTAATTATATGATTATATATATATTATTAATTTCTGTTCTTGATCGGGTGATAATATGAGGTAAGTATTATTGGATGTTCATTCATTTGGACCGAACATCTAATCTAACCTTTTATATATCTGAAAAATTGCAAGGGAAATATAATAGTTCTTCCTGCAGAGCACGTTTAAATATATCTAGATTTATACAGGTGAACCCCATCGAAAGAGAAAAATATTACATACAAGAGCGTATTTTTATAAAATCTGCAAGAGTTTAAATATTACTATTATATAAATTACCCATAACACTTACAGTGTCTCATAAAACATATTACCTATTTAATATTTAAAGCGTTTTCCATATTTAGAAGGGGCCCATAATGTTAAAACCTAACAGTTGTCATACAATATCATGTTCTCGCAGTCGATTCAAATTTATGTCATCATATTATTTTGCGCACTAATCGAAACCTGCGCTTTTCTTTAAGTCACCAATTTTGTAATTGTGTACAATTATTTCATATAAAATTTTTTATGAATATCAATTTAGATTTTTTTCTAAAAATGATATTTCTTTCACCAGTGGAGCTATGCCCTTATTCATGGATCCTTCCAAGTGAAAGGCCCGCATGAGAATGAATCGATTTTAATAAATATTGGTAATCAATTTATTTACGTAGTACGTTTAGAAAACGATATCAGCACAGCTAAAAAGCGGGCCTTTAATTTAGAATACCCTACGTCAGAATAACATCGCTCCACTGATAAGCTTTGGTATAACGTGATATTCGTGTCTGGAGATGGTCTATAAGTTATAATTCCATGACGTGCTTAAACAGCGATAACAGCACAAATTACGTTACTTAACACTTAATGTGATTTAAGGATTTAAGTCGTCCAAATGCCTGGTGGCGTTTTAGTTAGAGGAGTAGTTGTTTTGATAATTAGCTGTTAATTCTTGTATAATTATTATTCAACAGCACAGCAACGAGACACGAAACCGAGCAAACCATCGCACGTTCAGTCACCCCTGATAAGATGCCCTACGCCTACAAACAAGCTCATCTGTTCGGCTTATTTTCAAGTTTCGCTGTTTTGTCCCAGTTTCCTTCCCGCCGAAGTATAAGAGCAGCTCCTCGATCAAGGGAACCTATTCAGAACAGAGCCCGTGATGCTGCTGCACACCACCACACAATCTCACTATCTCTTGGATCGAAAAGAAGGCATCGTTTGGAAAAATAGATGGAAATTTGCATTACAAATAGAACGATAAAATCAAACCCAGCACACTACTGGGAACCGTACATCCTTCAAAGCAGTAATGATACAAGGAAAGGACAGACCCCGCCTCTACATCGACTACATAGCGTTAAATCAAATCACCGTCGTCGACTCGTACCATGGACGATTTATTGCAAATCGGTTCCATCATCGACAAAGAGTGCATTTTGAAAAGAGTATTTATCGAATTCACGACAATGCCTTTTGAATTATGAAACGCCTTTGACACGTTCTAACAATTGATGAAATTCGATACTTAGGACACGTTATCTCCCAGAGTGGAATTTCCACCGACCATACATGGATAAAACCCATCATTAAGTGAACATAAAATCCACAAAATAACGAAATAGGTTAAGAAATAATAACCCTTTGCTAGTATCACGAACGTTTACACTTTTTATTGTGAATAGTTTCGTCCTATTCGGACATTGCAAACGAATACAATAAATTACAATTACAATTCGGTACTTATATATTAGGGTGGCGCAGGTAAACACTTTTACAAAATCGCATTAATTAATGGCATGTATATTAAATCTGTTTGGTCGTTCATTAGGGGGTTTTCCGGATTAGATTTGTTTTTGTGGATTTCCAACGATTCCAGGTAGTCAAGTCTTAGGCATTTTTTCAGCGAAATGGAATATGGTTATTGTCCAGCATGTGATTCGCGTATGTTGAATTTGGTTTTTTGTTGACATATGAGTTGAGATATTCTCTAAGGCGAATATCAAAATTCCGACCAGAATCGAACTTGTTCTCGCTTACGCGTGAAAATATTCAACCTACAAACGCGCTTTAAGAGCATTGTTTAGCCGCGTCCATCATGGAGATGGACGTGGTTGACCTCCTTCTCGATATTTATGCGGACCTAAAAAGTCCAATCGACCCAGCCGTCCATCAGGCTGAAATCTCAAAGCGTGATACCGAACTCGAGTATTACAAGGAACATGTTCAATCGCTCCAAAACGATGTGGCAAAACTAATGCTCGAACTTACCGCTCTCAAAGAGCAGATGAAACCCGATAAGACCGCGTCGAAGCCCAGTGCTTCCGTCGCACAACCCTCGACGACGTCCGCATCGAAACCTAGTGCTTCAAATAATCCCAATAACACCAATTCTGAAATACGCTCTGAAAAATGAGCGTTCTCGGGCGCCAAAGCGCCCAATTTCCCCCAGTCGCTCGAATAACGAGCAGAGCCATGCCGGCAAAAAGCCAGTTTCCTCCGCCGGTAATACGCCGGCGAAGAACTCTTCCCGCAAAAAAACCTGCCGCACAAAATCCCGCTCCGCCGAGAACCGCCTCCAAACCCGCGCCGGCTCCCTCCGCGTCTAGCTCGCCCGCTGCTAGCACTTCTGCCTGCAATCCGCCCGGCCCCACGTCGTCATGCGCAACATCCCTGTTGACATGTCCCTCGACGAACTCCGCGAAATATTAATCGCGAATAATATCCCGGCGCTAGAAATTCACCGTATATCCGGCCGTAATGGCAAAATTTTCGAAATGGTGTACGTCAATGTACAAAAGTCCGAAGCCGGTAAAGAAATTTTCAATATTACCGCCATCAACTCGATATTTGTGAGGGTCGAGCCTAAACTAAAATCAAAAGGCATTAATCAATGCCACCGCTGCCAAAAGCTGGGTCACGCCCAGCGTTTCTATCGCGCGAAGTTTTTCTGCGTTAAATGCGCAGGCAATCATCACACATCTGAGTGCGTTAACACTCAGGAAACCACACCGCGATGCGGTAGTTGCCAAGGGCCTCAAGGGCTTCCAATGCCCAAAGAGGAGATAGCGTCTCATGCGCCCAATATTCAGCATCTGCTGATGATTTTCCGGCTATTCCGGGCTCTACGCCCTCTCCTCGCAACCGTGAGAAGCAGAATTTATCGAGTCTAAACGCTACTGCGATTGTTCTTAATACAGAATACGGTCATTTAAAAATCGTCTCGGCATACCATTCGCCATCACATTCACTTACACATGATGACTTAAATCTTGTCTTTAATGACAACATGCCAACCATCATGGCGGGCGATTTAAATTCCAAAAGCCCAGAGTGGAACAACAGACTTACTAATCGTAATGGTAGAATCGTTCGACAGTTTATTACCGACTCGAACTTAAATATCAGGGCTGTTGGCTCAGTGAGTCCTACTTTCTTCCACTCTGACTCTAATATCCTGCCTGATGTGCTTGACATAGCCATTCTCTCGAATGTCAATTGGGACCATGACATCTGGTCTTCTAATGTGCTCAGCTCCGACCATAATCCTGTCTTCTTAGACATAGCTGTCGGAGCACCTAGCCCGACTAGAGAGATTAAAACTAATAATTGGCCTAACTATAAGACGAAGGTGGAAAATTCCATCGTCCCCCTTCCAGTCATCAATTCGACGATTGACCTCGAAGCAGCTGTCTTTAGACTCTCCTCGGTTATTCTCAAGGCTCATAAAGAGTCCACAGTTAGCAGGACTTCCTCACAGGTTGATCTTCTCCACATTCCCCCCGAGCTCAAGGCTCATAAAGAGTCCACAGTTAGCAGGACTTCCTCACAGGTTGATTTTCTCCACATTCCCCCCGAGCTCAAGGCTCTCATCTGGGCAGAAAGCTCACTTGCCGCAGGTGGCAAAATACTCGAGATCCTTCCTTCCGTGCGGAAGCAAATCAACTCGTTCTCCGGGTGAGAGACCAATTACGCGTCCTGCGTAATGAGCGTTGGGAAAAGCGACTTGAGTCGTTTAATGAGCACCCATATTCTGTGTGTGGATTTTTCAAAAGGCTCATGAGAGGTAAACCTTGTAACCATGCGTTACACGGCGAGAGAGGACTCGCCTTTTCAGACTGAAAAAGCAGAAGCGTTCGCCGACTCCCTGGAGCGGCAATTCATGCTAAACCCTGGCGACGATGATGACTTTCATGACGAAGTCAAAAGATCCGCCCGTTCTTACATTTTTAATTCAGACTAGGTGTGGAACTGCGAAACAGCCACCCCGGAAGAACTCGATGGTCTGATAAAACAGCCCAAAAATCCTAAAGTCGGCTTTGACGGAATTTCCACCTTAATAGTGAAAAACCTCGGCCAAATGGGTAGAACCGCTCTGCTTGATATCATCAATGCCTCAATGAGATTGGGTGCATTTCCATCTGCATGGAAGCTGGCCTTAGTGGTCAGCATCCTTAAGGACGGTAAATCACCAACTTTCCAAATTATCGCCCAATCAGTTTGCTTAGTGCATTAGGCAAAATTCTCGAAAAGGTCCTGCTAGGGTGTCTTTCGGTCTTCACTGAAGATCATAAAATAATTCGAGATTCGCAGGTCGGCTTCAGAGCTGACCTGTCTACTAATCATCAGCTTTTGAGGGTGGCCGAGTATGTCTCTGAGGGCTTTGCCATCAAAAGAGACACTGCTGCAGTATTCCTTGACGTCTCTAAGGCGTTCGACAGAGTCTGGCACGACGGCCTTATATATAAAATGATAGGGCTCGAGTACCCAGAATACATAATCAGGACATTGTACATTTCCTTCGTAACAGTGAGTTCTGTACGAAGGTGAACACTAAGTTCTCCACTAAGCGTCCGATATTGGCAGGTGTTCCTCAGGGCTCTGCCCTGTACAATATCTACACCAGCGACATACCGAATCCGGCTCCGATCATGATCGCACAATATGCTGACAACACTGCCCTTCTGAACAGAGTGCGCACTACATCCCACTTGGAGAATACTCTCCAGAAGGCCCTGGACTCCTTCGAGGATGACAAGTGGCGACTAGCGATAAATGCTGACAAAATTGTCTCTGTACACTTCAGCAAAAACAAACATCGAGTTATTGACTCCCCAGAATTTTCCTTTGGGGATTCATTAATTCCAATCCGAGACGAGGTTAAATACCTCGGACTAATCTTCGATCAACACCTAAGATGGTCAAAAAAAATTCACATGTCATCAACAAGGCAAAAGCGACCCTGTCAAAGCTGTGGCCTTTGATCAATAATATATCTAAATTAGCCCACAAAACCAGGGTTAAATTCTATAAAATGGTCTTTAGGCCGCAGCTGACTTATGCAGCTCCCGTATGGGGCTACTGCAGTTCCACTCGGATCGCGAGACTGCAACGTCACCAAAACGTTGCTTTACGTAGAGTCCTTAACGCTCCGCCTTACGTGCGGAACTCTTGCTTGATAACGATCTCCCCTCTGGGATCACTTTTATGAAATATGATATCGATGTAAAACATCGAAGGCCCCGAAATATTCTAATTGGTATTCAATTAGACCCAAATTCCCAATGAGCCACGGGTAAACTGCTCGGTGACGCTGCTCCCGCCTCGAGGAGAGCGTTACGCAGGTCGGCCGGTAAAATAGAATAATTCATCTAGCGATTTCCTCGCTTATGTCCCTGACTGGGAAAATCCAATGGCATTGAAACGGTCCCTCACAGATAGATCCACGGAGGAGAGGTTTTAGTCGGTAAGAGTCCGACACTGCCCTACTAAAAGGGCGTCCATGACGGATTTCCTCTCCTTAATGGGGATACAGAGGGATAAAGTCGAAGATCACCTGGTTGAATTTGCCAGCCAAAAATGAATTACTCAAATACGAAAAGGGAAGCCCTAACCAGCATATGGGCCCTTACTAAGTCCAGTGGATCCATAGAAGGATCACCGGTATCCGTCGCCACCGAATACCACATAAGCGCGCCGAGTCTATTAGGTTACGAGGGACACGGAGCCAGAAATCTATTTCTACTCTACCCCTGCCCAGTATCGAGGCTTATGGCCTGCATAAGGACAAACTTACGTTTTCTGCTCTTCTTGATCTGTCATAGACTATACTGGTGTCTTTTGAGTCCCTACCCATGAAGGCCAGTGGCGGAGGACTTAAGCCTTAGACAGAGGGTTGCCTGCGACATCGCTATTCCCAAGAGGAAGAGGTCTTGGCCATGAAAAAGATGTATTGGGAGATTGCGGAGGTGGTGGCAGCAAGGGCCAAAGCGAACGCTGTAAGAAGGGACCTCACCAGATGCAGAAGGAAGGGTTGATATCTCTACTTACTCGAAGAGGCACTGAGGGAGGGAATGTAAACTCTAAGGACGGAGGGCATAGTTTACCGTCGCGAATAAGAAAAGAACTTAACATTGACGCATTTGTACACGGGAGAACTGGCATTTATTTTAGATGTGAAGTTCTTCGCGAACGAGGCTAATGGGAACGGTCAAGTGGAGAAGGCACTGTCTTGTCAGTGTTGAACGTGAAAATGCATTCAACGCTATACTGCAGCTTGTAAAATTGGAGATGCTGTTAGACAAGAGGATACTGGTACTCTGTTTCATATGGGGGGCAATTACTTATCGTACAGGACTATGGTGTACGAGGAAAAATGAAAAACCATAGCGATAAGGTTGACAGGGGAAATCTGGCTGGAATAGCTCCTCGGCCCACTCCTATACAATGTGTTAGTTGACGAGTGTCGTTGAGTGTTCGGTTGCCACTTCCTGTGGGAGTAAAGTAGAATTTGAAGATTTTGCGAACGACCTCCTTATAGGTACAAAGAGGCGGGATAAAGTGCAGCTAGAGAGGTGCGGGGCGGTGTTGATGGTGGTCGATTAGCTAATCAGGGGATAGGGAAAGGATAAAGCTACCAGAACAATTATAAATACCTGGGGTGACAATTAACTTCTACTCCTAACGTATCTGACATATAAGGAAAGCAGCGGCACCGACGGTGAGAGTAACTAAGACAGTTGAGAGGCTGTTGATAGCTGTTATAGTGGCTAAGCTAGTAGGAGACTCCTGCGGACGTGGGCTGCTATAGAGTGTTACCGGCGTTTTACCGTAAACGCCGCAACGATGATTTTTCGGCGATTTGATTATTTTTATTAATTCTCGCGAAACAACGGACCCCTCTTTGTATTATATTTAATTCACCTTCATAATCATTTATTATGAAATTAATTAAGTTCGTCTACATACCTTGATTGTTCGGGTTTTTGTAAATAGCTATTGTAAATATTATTTGTAAATATAGGATTAGTTTATTTTTTATTTCATTGTTAGTTTATTAGGGTTTAGATTTTAGATTTACAACCTTCCGCGGCACAAATCTCTTTTGGGTCATAAAACTCAAAATTCCAAGCAGCGTTCCTAATCCGGAAAATTTCACCATTACGGCATTTCGTGATCAAAACAAAAGCACGACAGATTTGGTCCCGAAATGCACATAGTTGGGTACCGCCCTCCGGATTAAGGGAGAGGCTGCAATTACTGCCCGGCTGCTTGGATTTTACATTAAGGGAAATACCGAAGAAACAATTCATGTTTTTTTTTCTTCCTTTTTCGCGGATTGATTACTTTACTTATTACTAAGTCAATCTCTCATTACTAAGCCAATCAATCACGCAGTCATATTCACGATGCAGATTATTATAAATTTGAATTTATTAACGTTATATAAATAGATAGTGTTAAACTAAAACATCAACATTAACCGATGCACGAATTCACGCAAACTTTGTAACAAACGACTCAGCAAGAATTACAAAGTTTAATTTAATCATTTATATAAAATATAAATATTATTAAATTACGTCATTAGCAATTCGGGTTGCCGGTTGCATCATCATCTTGCGCCAGGGCGCGCAAAATGATCGAGCGCAACAGACTTGCGCACGTCACCCCTAACCGCTGGACCAATCAGAGGCAGGAGTCTTAACCACTTCCATCTCTTACATCCCTCCTAGCGAAAATCACGGGAAGGGAGAGGGTGGTTAACAAAACCGATGGTTGAGGGGGTTGACAATTAATTATTCTCCAGTCTTCTGAATCGTGCAAAAGTGTTTGTTTGTCAAGTAAAATAAGTGGTTGAACCGAACATAGTAGACGCGTCGCGTAAGCTGTTTTTTTTAGTTTGTTTTATTTGTATATATATTTCTGTACTTGTAAATTTGTTAATTCTTGTTTATTTTTTAATAAACACAATAATTGTTCATGTTTTTTTTTTCGAAATCATTATCCCTCATTTTAAAAACCAATACTTTCACCAAAAGATAAGAAATATATATATAAAGTGAGTGGTTCCTGTAAATGCTATCCCAGGACCTGACGAGTATAGGGTGAGTTATTCTTTACTTTATTTAATTACAAAGTGACTGTGTCGTATCTCTGCCTACGAGCTGCTAGGTAATCAAAAATGATTCAGTAATTCAATCTATTTTTTTAACTCAGAATCGGGGTGATTGTCTCCAAGAAGGCAACACCTTAATTTCCCTCTTTGATAAGACAACCGCAGTGGGAGCACCGGACGATTTCAAAATATGTTCCTCCGGTATCTTGGAATTCAGAGAGGGGCGAATACGCCTCCCTGAAAACGCCCTATGACCTAAAGATAAAATATATTCCCAGATAATCTAATATCCAAGTCATCTTGGGACAAAATTGATTACGTAGGATTAGTTGAAATCGACCCAGCTAGAAAGACCAAGGCAACACTACGACGGCGTGAACAAGACAACGCCTTAGAAGAATAGTCCTGGTTTATAGTTACAAAGGTTATCTTTTGGACCGCGGCGTATTATATCGGTACCACCCTAATACAGCCACGGAACATGCACAACAACGCATACCGACAGCCAATGTACTAGATTTATTGGAGAAATTCCACAGCTCCCCAACTGCAAGCCACTCCGGTACCGCCCGTACATTTTATTGGCACAACTTTACTCCTGTAAAAGAATTCAGAGCGACACTAACAAATTACTAAAGGGCTGAAAAGACCATTAGAAACAAGTCCGTTTACATTAGATGTTATCCACTTATCAGTGCTTCAAAGTAATTTCATTCGACTTATTTGGTTCACTAACTACATTACCTGACACATTTTCAGTAAATGGGTAGAGACCTTACCACTTAATCAGGCAGAATATGTTCTAACATTACTAAACGAAATATGTTTGCATTATAAACCCCCACGACGATACGTATCAGATAATGATACCCAACTCGTGAACGCGGTTATAATACTTAGCCTTTGCCCTTGCAATAAAACACTAGTTTACACTAAAACACTTCTCCCAAGCCAACCCGATCAAGAGAAAAATCGCGACAATTAGCGGATAATTTTAACGAATCTTGTCGTATAATGGATGAGCAACAAGACAATCAAAATAAGTTCGATCCTCTTGTGATCACCTGAATATCACGTATGGGTTGCCAAAATTGCAAACAGAACTTTGCCTCTAAATCCGTACGTTACTTGCAATTACTGCTTGAATCAATCAAAGCATCGAGACACTAATCGGGGCAAACCACCAATACAACCACCACGTAAAACCACCTTTGATAAGACCGTCAGCACCAAGAAACCGACAAATGTCAGGTGTTACGTAAAACCCGAGGGTCGCTCTTCTACATCAAGAGAACCTCCGCAGAACTGATTCCGTGATTATGCCGCACTTCGCCCCACAATCTTTATGATCAAAATTTACATTTTTAAATGATAATGAATACAAATCATAAATTAATAATTGTTCTAAAACTTAAATTTTATCTCCATTTCCTCATACAAAATATTTAAATACTATTTTATCCTTTGTAAATTTACATTCTTAAATATTTAACTTTTAATTATAAAAGGTTTCATTATAATTGTTATAGAACTACGAGTACGTAATTATTGACTTCAAAATGCCAGTTGTGTTTTGATACTATGTATCACATTTACATAGTTAGGATTGAAAGTATCGAGTATACATTTTACCCTTGCGTAACCCTATTTAAACTAAAATTAATTCGACCTAAACCATTATAGGTGAAATAATCAGGAAATATCTAGTAACAAAGCATGTACAATATGTATCGTATTTCTGTGAGGGTTGATTTTAACAGCTTAAATTTTAGTTTAGTAAGTTATAAAATATTTTAACATTCTTTCCCTATATTGATTTGACATATATCTACGTCTGAGCCCCGAAAGCACGCACTGTTACGGTGTGTGTTATATAGTACATGCATGATTAATGTTTGTTCATATTAATATATCACAACAAAACATTTTTTATAATGTCAATAACAACTATAACTATAATATCTGTCCTAATATATAAATATCATAAAGCTATTTATAGTGCTGTATTATGTTTAGGCATTGTGTCACCTTTATGATTACTATAATATATTACTACAAAATTTATATATACATTTTTAAATAAGTGTGAAAATTATTGTATTATAACATGAAAATTTTAATATATTTTATATTTTAGTATAAGACACTTATGTAAATAATTAAATAAATAGACCAATGGAATATATCCCACTATATAAATACTAAATATTAATAATATAAGGTGTCGTGAAAATAATTTCATTATTTGTCGAGTAGGTGGTTTTAGTTAATTGTATCTCGCGTTGTATAGTCTAATTTGGTTCCACTAGATGGCGTTATAAAGATAGGATTTCGTACTAAACAACTTTTTTGACAGATTTGTGATTAGTTGACTCAGTTTTGTTTAAGCACGTGTCAAGTATGGACACTAGTAAAGAGAAAATAATTAATAAAATACTGACACAGTATATGGTTTCAAAACATTTTTGAAAAAAAAAAACGATATATTTTATAGTTTTCCTTCGATAAAGACGAAAACGCAAGCCAGATGGCTAAAAATATTATTAGTATTTATGGTCCTGATACTGTAACAGTCAGTCACTTGCAATTTTGCTTTCATCGATTCCGTTCCGGTCAAAGATGTCGTATAAGCACCGATTCGATTGCACAAAAAAACCATCTGGAACCATTTTAATACGGCTGAATACAAAAAGAAGCTCCATGTATGGGTGTCACTCGAATTAATTAAAAAAACCTCATGGGCCGAATTTCCATCTGCGAATCGCAACAAAATTGACCGATTTCTGAAGCCGTTGGTAACTGGTAATGAAAAGTGGATCACTTATGACGTCAAGCAAAAACGGTCGTGGTCGAATCGCAGTGAGCCGGCGGAAACGGTATCCATGCCAAGATTGACGGCTTAAGTTTTGTTGTGTGTTTGGTGGGATTGGCAGGGAATTATTCACTATCAACTGCTTCCCTACGACAAAACTTTTAACTCGGAACTGTATTGTCGACAATTGTGCCGTCTGAAGGAAGCAATCGCCCAGAAGCAGCAAGCTTTGGCCAATAGAGGAGGAATTGTGATCCACTAGGACAACGCCATCAATAGTGACTCACTAGAAACTCCGAGAGCAATGGGTTGGGAGATTCTCATGCATCCAACTTATAGTTCGGAGCTGGCACCAAGTGAGTACTATCTGTTCCTGTTTCAAATAATTTTGCTGGTGAAAAATTCGCTTCAAGAGAGGGTAGTAAAAATCGACTATCTCAATTTTTTAGAAATAAGGACGAGACAAAATGAAATGGCACATTTCTTAATCGTAATAATAGCAATCGTAAATTATCTACCCAATTCGGTGGAAAATGTAAGAGCTGCAAACCTTGTTTAGTTTGTTTATTAAGACGTTTTACTAATCCGTTAGACTATGGGTAATATGCGGTAGTAGTATTGAGGTGAATGCCTGACCGCTAATTAGATTCCTTCTAAAATGCAAAATAAAACTGGCTTATGTGGTCGCTAATTATAATGCAAAAAACACCAAAACGCGAAAGCCACATGTGAATGAAGTCTTTGGCTACTATATATATATCAGTAAGGGATATTAATTCTGGCCATCATCACTTTTGAAAAATACACCACTATGATATGTTGTGATTGTGCAATTAATGGGCGATTTTTTTAAGTGTATCAATTGATATCTTCTTTTTTAAGTGCCCTCTCCTCAGAGTAGGTTAGCGGCCATATGTTTATACTCATCCCGATTTTGCAATCTTGTACGTTATAATCTGCATTGCGAAAAGATTCGGGTGTGTGTAATTCTCAGAAATATTTTCAGGACATATCCCATGAGGTTAATCAGATCGTAGTAACTACATCTTTTAGCATTTGATTTCTTTAGAAGAATTATGAATTTGGATTTTAGCCAGTCCTGAGGAACGTTGTATCATAGATTTTGTTATTAATCTGAAATAACCACTTTAAGATTTCTTCGTTTATTGCTTTGAAAACTTCTGCATTAAGTTTGTCTGATCCTGTAGCCTTCCTGATTTTTGTGTCTTTGATTGCCCTTTGAAATTCTTCCTTTAGAATTGTTGGTCCTTTTAAATGCCTATCGTTTCTTTCTGAGTTCGGTGGCCTGTCACCTAAAAACAGTGTCCCTGCATATTCCTTCCACGTTGCCATTTAGTCTATATGACTTCGTGTCTTATTCTTATTTTTTTGTATTTTCTTGGATGGTTCTTATGTTTTCTCCGTTTCGGTATTAATTATATGATGTTATCCTTCATCCATTATTACTTGTCTTATAGTTGGCACAAGTTTAAGGCTTGTTCTGCATTACCCTTTATTGTATCGCTGAATTGTTGCAATATTTCCTTTACAGATATAATTTTGGTATTACATCTTTTACTTTGGCGTTTAGATTGTTAGCATATATTTGTGCAGTAATGGGAACTTTGAGATTGTCTAGACCTACCTTTTTTGTTGCTTGTTTTACTTGTGGAATTTGTAGGTAACTGTTATTCTGCTTAATAGATGATTAACAAGTCACGACCAAAGGTACTATTCTTCTAATATTGTTGATACTTAAGGAACCTACTTTTTTTTTAAAATATATACAATAAAACAATTTGTTTGTTTTGGGAAATCAACTTGTCATTATCAAAATATAGTTTAAAATTACCTTAAGTTTTGATAATGGCAAGTTGATTTGGTGAAACTGTAGTCAACAGGAAATAAATTACGTGTTTTAATGTGTACTATACTTCATTTTTTTTATTAAAAACGTTGAAAGTCTAATAAAATTTTGTGTAAAATGATACGTGCAGTATAAATTGTCGCTTCAACTATTACATTTGGCTAGAATTAGGGAAAAAGTAAAGTCGTTCTCTCAAAGTACGATTTTGTGCATTATTAATCTGCTTGATGTAGCCACGATGTAGTGAAGCAATAATAGCAGCATCTCCACATAATAAACATAACTCTTTAAACATTTGAGATTGTTCTTTAATTTAAGTAAGTAATATAAGTGCTTTATTCATTTATAAAAGGCGGTAGCTTTTAAAGTCAATCAATCAAACAATTTTTAGAATTTTTGTTATATTATGGAAAATCCTAAAAGGGCTCTTATATTAAAAACTGCACATAAATGGACAATGTTCTTTAATTAGAACTTGCGAAAAACTTTTAATAATATGCTTTGACTAAATCTTTTTTTTGTTAAACATTTTCTGCAATATCTGACTAGTTTCTACGATTTATCTCTTTTAGAAACTATGTGAAGCTGAGGTGACACTTAATGTTTGAGGGTCTAATGACCTAGGTTTAGAAGATGATTAAATTCATTTTTCACAGTCTGCAATTTATTAGGTGTAACAAATAAAACACTTTTTAACTTGGTTTGTATAATTCGGACATTATTTAGTGACTATAGTTTCGACAATTTTAACTTGACATTATCAAACTAGAAGTAATTAGACTAACAAATTACAGGTATATATTTGCTTAAAATTAAGGTCTTACAACAGCGTTAAGAAGGGGGGTATATATTAGGTCAACCCGGTCGTTAATTGCGGGGGTTTCCGGATTAGCGCGCGCTTTGTAAATTTCAAGAGACTCCAGGAGGTCCATCTTACGGCCTTTTTCGGCAAAATGTATAATTGACAGTACATCCTTACCAAAAGTATTTGCATATAAAGTGAAGATATCTGTTTATATTTATTCTACAATTTATATACATACAAAATTAATAACATAACACAAAACTATTGACCTCAAAGTGATTCAATAAAATAATTGTAATATAGCTACTATTATATTTATATTAATTCATTTAATCGAATAATATTAAATATAGCCAATTTATCGAAACCTCTATTAAAACGGAAACGTTAATATAAAACAGTAATTACATTGTTATGCATTAAAATACTACATTTTGGTTTATAATTTTTAGACTAAAGTTACAGTGACAGTTATTATTATTTTTTATATGTTAATACTTTAATTAATTAGAAGTCAGTTATAATAAATAATTAAATAAACACAACTCTAATGTCACGTGCCTTCTTGTTAATAAATATGCATATAAATATAGATCGGCTATGCCAAACCTTTTCGTCTTTTGTCTGTTCACAATTACAGCAATTAGAATTAACCAATCCGACACTCTGTCTTTGTTCTTTGCCTGGCAGACGTAATTCTATTAAAGAGATAAGTATTTCCGGTCGCTTGGGTAATGGCCTCTTCGAAACATAGCAGCATCGTAAATCGATTTACGGTGGCTTAGAAGAGGGAGTATTAAAATGTCAATCATAATATTGAAAGGAAAGGCCTCCCATATTTTTCGTTTTTCGTTACAGCAATATCAGAATTTATATAGAAACGGGGGTTTTGCTTTATATTGTTGTAAAAGTAACCTATTTAATACAATCAGGTAATATCTCAATATTTTTAAGGTTTCACATGTTTATAAGCGTTATAGTGAATCTCTTAATTAATATTTTAAATTTAATTTTCAGGTTAATCGTTATCTTTATTTATTATATAAATTAACAACAATAAATCTTACTAAGACTACAAAACAAATCAATTATTGAATCAACTATTTTTTTGAATAAGTAATTGTGTAGGCTTTTACTTCGTGATAAATTTTGATAATTCAAAATAATTAAAATAAATAATAATTTTGTTCATATCACTTTTTTATTTACACTTATAACTCTAGTTTCGACAACTTCAACTTGTTATTATAAAACAATAATTAATTATTATTGTTTGATAATGAAGTTGTCGATACTATAGATACAAGTGTAAATAAAATGATACGAACAAAGTGAAAGCCTCCACAGTATAATTGCAAGTGTAACTAAAAAAGTGATACCAACAAAGTTAATTGTAGTTTTATTAATTTTGAACTATTTTTTTGGCTAAAACCTCGACAGATATTGAATTATAAAAAAATAATTTGTGTGTAACAAAGCAACAGTAGTTTTAATATACATATTTCTATCAAATAAACTTTAAAAATATAGTAATTAAATATACGTTAAATAGATTGTGATTAAATATGGTGTGAGAAAATATGAAAAAATAAGTAAATTGAGGCTGATTTAATTATAAATGCACTGTTAGGTTTTGTAACTTAAACACAAACTTTCAAAGAGTATTGTTGCTTTTATTTATCGCTACAATTGTTTCGCCACTCTGTCAATTCTACAGGCAAAGAATTTTAATTAACTACCAAGAGTAATTAAATAATCTAATAATTCAATTTATAAATATGTGCAGACCCGTGTTTCGATCTCTCGATCTCATCAATACAGCTTTAATATAGAATTGATTTCAAATACAAATAATAACAATTACTAAAATAAATATAAAGAATCTCAAAAATTTACTCTTACAGCAACTGGAAAAATAATGAAATCCTATTGACTCATGGTTCGAATTTATATCTGATGCGAATGTTTTTTATAAAAGTTATTACACTACATCGACACTAGAATGGGGAATAAAATCTGTTCATAATATATTAAAATTTATTAGGTATATTAATATAGTACTCATTTTTATATTATAGAAATAAAAAGAAATAAATTTTCACTTGTCTTCTGCGGAAATTATTTACATAATCTATGAAGAATTCAATTTAAAAGAATTATTAGTACACGTTTTTATTATATTTTTGTATTTGAAATACATTTTTCTCTTGTAATTAAATCTTGCCCTAAACATATCTAATGTAAATTTTGCTATTAGTAATATTATAAATATTTGTTACAGACTTGTTAGAAAATATGATCTTAAATCGCATTTATAATTTAATTTCCATTGGTGTGTAGTACGTATTTTTTCTTTTATTATTTTAGGGTTTTTCCAGTACTTATTTCTTGCAATTTACGTTCAACATAATTATGATATTATTGAGGTTTGAAAATATTTATCTTTCAATTAAATATTTGAGTAATATAACAACTTTCTTACAACTTTGGATATTAGATAGTATATACTCTGACCTCTGTCATTTTATAAATAGCCGAGTTTATAATCAGTTTTTACAAGTTTATTTCGACCATTTGATGTGTGTTATTTTAAAATGTATTTGTTATATGTGTAATTTTTGAAAAAGATGACAAATGAGTAAATAATATTTAAAAAAATTGTATTATATTAATTTTAAATAATTAAATTTAATAATTTAGGTAAAATAACTAAAATCTTGAATTATAATGAATTTATTTTAGTAACATATATATACAATTTAATAGATAGTGACAGTTAGATGGTCTTTGGCATGTATAGAACATGTTCGCCGCCTTTGAGAATTTTAAAGTTTTAACTTATAATGTAAACATAAATCGATGACGTAATAATTAGGTTTAGCGTCACTAATTAACTTGCTCTTAATAGAAAAAAATACGCAAACCTTGATCTTGAACTATTAATCCGCAATGTAAATTACATAGATTAGTTATTTGAATTTTATTAAAAAAATTAACATAGTTTATAAAATGTAACATACTTTCCAAACAATTAAATTATCTTATTTTTTGTTTGAAAATATTGATGTGTTCCAAAAGAGGTTACTTACTGCATGCGGCCACTTAGCTTCCTATAAAAGATGTTTATCGTTTACAAAGAAAAATAATTCAAATTATTATTTCTGTAGAGGTGAAACAAAAGTTTTATTTAAACTATTAATATTTTTTTACTTACATACATCGCAGTTGCTGATGTATGTAAGAAAAGGATATCTAAATATAAAACAGTGTCTGATATTCATAATTACAATATGCAAATAATAATAATAATAATAATAGAAAATGGGTATAAGATTAGGTTAATCAAATATTACTTTTAATATGAATATATTATTATTATAACCTAAAATATATTACTATTTTAAACAAGATTGTAAATATTCAGGATGTAATACCATTTACTTTTATTATAAAATCTCCCATTAAAACAGGACCTAAATAAGTCAGACTAGACCTATTATTAATCTTCAGGAGCTCTACTTCGGATGAGGTTTCCATCCTTCATTAAATATCAATTATATTATTACTAGACTACTTCCTCTTGCACTAAATATATTTATTTGCACTCCTTGTTGTTTATTTTAAGTTAACTTAATGGATATCATCATTAATATGACAAATTTGATGAAGAAAAGCACTTGTTATGTTTCATATTTTTATATTCAGTTTTCTGACACATATTTGCAGTTCATTATCAAAGGTATGTCTGTTTTAACTGAATATTTTTTTTAACCAAATCTTTTGTGTTATTGTAAAATGTTACAATCCAGAAGAAAATTAATTATAAAAATGAGCAGTCTGGTTGCCAGAAAAAGCAAAGTATCATTGATGATGACTTAATAGTGAAGGAAAGAGAGATACAAAGAATCATGAATAATAGAGCCAGTTGATACAAGTACCGGCGGAACCAAAAAAACAGATAAATAATAAAAGAAGTAAGGGAAAGAAGAGGGTTTGGGGAATAGTGGGGTGATGGAATCTCTCTGCAACTTTTCTGGTGTGAAAATGAAACTGGATAATGTAGGGGAAATAAAGAATTAAATAGTTGGGTTAAAGACAAGTATATGATAAGAATGGTTGAAACGTGGGTAGGAGCATCAGATTGGGAGCAAATGAAAGCCTTCTTTAGGTGAATTTGAGCGACAAGAGTCGCCATTATGGACAGAGCAAAGGGAGGGATAACAGGGGAAAACAGAATTTAGGGGAAATAGAATGTAGAGAATAATTAGTAAAGGGGGCGGAGGTCGAGAACACTCACAGAAATAGAGAAGGAAAATATGGCAGTCATTAGTAAAGAGCAGGAAGGCATCAAAGGCACTAATAATGTGATTGCTGAGGTATTAGGTCATAGACCACATATTTGTTGGGAACGAAAATAGGGTTCAAGTAGAGAAATTCATTGTGAATAATAGAATGGGCTCCGACCACATGCCAATAACTGTAAAAGTGGGATGGCGCCAGCGTAAAGGAAGGGATGAGAAGACAGAAGAGGTAGTATGGTGCTGGTCTGGCAATAGGGATTTATAAACAAAAAATAAAGCTATCAAATTTAGAAGGAGTGGAGACAGTCGGTTAATTTAAGGAAATAATCACAAGTGTAATGACGAAGACGACACAGACTAGTTTGACGTTGGGTGCAGGAGGGCAAATAAGAAAGTGAGGGAAGAGGTACGGGACTGGAGAATGGTATGGTGGTCAATAGATATAATAAAAGATAAGTTTCTTTCGACAGGATGTGCAAGGATAAGAAAGAGAAGTGGATACAAGAAGAACTAAGCCAAATGAGAAGTCTAAGTTGTAAAGGAGAGCTTTGGAAGTACATAAAGCAGAGGTCAACACATGCTAAAAAAATTCGAACAAGACATCAAGATCGACATGTGGAAGAAATACTTTAAAGGACTATTGGGGTCGTCAGAAGGAGGTGAAGTAGAGACAATAGTGGAGTATGTGATTAGGGAAGGCAAAGAATCCACCATAGAAGAGTTAGAGAGGGCACTTATAACCATGAAGAGTGGAAAGGCGGCTGGGCCAAAGGGAATAAAAGCAGAGGCTTGGCATTAGTGCGAGAATAAAAGGCAACAGAAAATGTTACAAAGGATAAATCGAATATGGAGACGCGAAGATTAGTATCCGAGAGAATGGAGAGATGGTAATATTGTACCTATTTATAAGGTCGTCATGTCCATGGTAAATAAACGATTGAATTATGAGACAGAAGTAAACTCATGGCTACCCGAAATACAAGTGGGCTTCAGAAAAGGGAGGGCAACGACGGATCAAATCGCTATACTGAACTGGTGATTGAAAAACAAATAAGAAAGAAAGAGCGCGTATATGCTTTGTTTGTGGATCTTAAGGTAGATATGGAAAGAACTTTAGAACTAGGACAAGCCAGAGGAGTAGTAATAGGAAAGTACAAAGTATGGAGCTTGGCTTATGTAGACGAAGTGGTGATGTTGGCTAAATCGTTCAAAGATCTGCAAGAGATAAGTGATAGACTTGAAAGATACATTGATAAGAGAAAATAAGTTGTTAATGTGAAGAAAACAAAGTGGATGATATTTCGTAACGCAGAAAGAAAAATGAAATAAGAAGTATTGGTATGGAAGGGTAAGCAAGTGGAAAGAGTGAACGTGTTAAAATATCTTGACTTTGTCATATTGAGTATGTGTGAAAAAGCAAGATTGGGATGGAACGGTTAAGGAGAACATGGGAAATGTGTTAGGTAATAATGTGCTAATGGAAATTATTTGGTGGGATGCATGTATTAGATCAATTCTGTTATATGGTGCGGAAGTGTGGTGTATAAACGAACAAGAAAAGGTGTAGAGGTTATAACAGCAATACCTCAAAAGGATACTGGGTTTGAAAAATACGATATGGTACTGCAGGATTGTAACAGATTATCGATGTTGTATGAAACAGCAAAGAAAGTGGTAAAGTTTGAAAGAAGGGTAAATGAAATGATGAATGGAAGGCTGGTGAAAGAAATATGAATGATATGCGTTAGGTACTGTGTGCAGAAGAATGAGAGTATGTCAGTGAGGTATGTAGAGGAAAAGCTAAGGATGGGTCATACGATGGAGGAATAAGTATCGGTGAAATTAAGAGCAGAGGAACTACAAATTCGGCAAAATAAATATTAAAAAGTCTACTCTGCCCGAATTATAAATAATCACAAGTATTCAAAACAACTCCACACTACATTGACAGACTAAATGGAGAGGGTGTAAAACTTCTAGCACGTTTGAGGTGTTGAAATGAAGAGAGAAAAGAGTGTGGATGAGCATGAATTACATGAAGTGTGTATTTTATAACACGGAGAAGGATGTGTGGGATCACTGAAAAAAGTAGTTTCTTGCATAAATTTCATTAAATCAAGAGCACTTCACCACCGTCAGTTCCAAACATTTTTGGAAGAACTGCAGTCTGAATTTGAAGATCTGACATTTTATTGTGAAGTGTGCTGGTTAAATAAAGCAAAAATGTTAAAACGATTTTGTGATTTGAAAGATGAGGTATTTGTATTTGGTCCTTCGAACCGGATCGTGCCCTTTAAGGGCCTCCTGGTTAAAATTTAAAATTATTAATTTTTCGTCATTTTGGCCGCCATTTTGCATTCCCACGTGGCTGTTTCCACAACGTTCTTCTTGTTTAAACGTCCGACAGTCATCGGCTTGCGTCGCGTCCAGCGACCCTATTCGCATTATCTGCGCTCGCCGCTTGCGCGTAGTCAGATAAATAACACTCTTTTCGCGGAACACATCTCAGCGCCACACGCACGCTCAGCATCATCTATTTTCAATTCGCTATTTTTCATTCGAATTCATCGCATTTATTGAATATATATAACTTATTAGTGCACTATGACTGAACCAAGCGCGAAAGATCACTTGAGATTTACGGTACTTAATACCAAAAAGGAACGACTTTGGAATATGGCGCAACTTTGTTTTGATTTAATAAATAATTTACCCGAGAAACGCGACCTTTTTACGGTGCGCGCCTCACAGATAACGCAGGTTCGTTCGGATTTTATGGACATCCTCGATGAATTAGCGGCCTTATCAGTAAGGCATGACGATTTTAAAATAGATACGATTTCTCTTAGCGCTGCATTTGACGAGCTGTATTATCCCATTGTTGCGGTCCAATTGAAATACGAGCGCGAAGCGGCTACTACCGCTGCTGTTGCGTCAGCTGTGGACGCTACTGCTACCGTAGCGTCTACTCCCAATCACATAAAATCTCGTACTAAACTGCCCGAGATTCAAATTTCGAAATTTGACGGATCTGCAGAAAACTTTTCATCATTTATTTCGCTTTATAATAATTTAATTCATGATACTGATTTATCCGATATTGAAAAGTTTTCGTATTTAATCAGTTATTTAGAGGGAAATGCGTTACGTTTGGTTCAAACAGTCACATTTAGTCCTGATAATTATAGTGTCGCATATGATTTGTTAGTCAAACGTTTTACAAGCAGAAGACTTATAGCAAATCATTATTTTTCGACGATTTTAAATTTATCGCCACTGAAGAATGATCATCCTCGCCACATGCGAGAATTGGTTGATACTTTGCAGGCTACTGTTACTTCTTTAAAATCACTTGATATAAACGAACTCTCTGAATACTTTCTGCTTGAACTTTCACTTCGTTTGTTGGATCCTAAAACTCGCAGAAGCTTTGAAGCCCGTCATCTCGACGAGGAATTCCCAAGTTTCGATGATTTAATTAAACATTTAAGGGATCAGTGCTCAGTAAATGAACTTGTTTCTGGTTCGCCGACAAAACCTATTTCAAATTCGAATATTATAAAAACAAATAAACGAATGTCAATGATTGTACCGGAGGCTAGCAGTACACAACGGAAAAAACATTTTGCCTTAATTTGTCCGAATTGTAGAGGTGAACACAAATTAATTAAATGCCCCTCATTCTTAGCGGCAACACCACGAGCACGTTATGAAATAGTTAAGTCTCATAAGCGTTGTTATGCTTGCCTAGGGCAGCATAATGTTGTTAATTGCTCATCAAAATACGCTTGCAAAACCTGTAATAATAAAAAACATAACTCTTTCTTGCATTTTGATGACAATATTAATTATCATGATGATATTGCTACGGTTCAGATTGCTAAAAATCCTCCTGGTGAAAACATTGAAGGCGATTCTAATGCTATTTCTCTGTCATTGGCAAATCCGTGTCAAAATAATGCAGGTACTCATGCCATATTGGGCACAGCACAGGCACAGATTTTAGGTTCAAATGAGCAATGGCACGTTTGTCGTTTGGTACTTGACACAGGGAGCCAAGTAAACTTTATTACGGCATCGCTCGCCAATCGTTTAAATTTACCTTTCGCTAAGTGCAAGTACGATCTTAAAGGAGTAGGGCAGGCCCGTCTAGGAAAACCACAGGGACTTGTTAATTGTAATATCGCTCCGCTTGCATCGCGGAATTCTCCAATTCGTTTTCAGGCAGTCGTCTTGCCTCGTATAACTTCAGATTTACCTACTGTTCCTCTCTCGCAACAACTTTGCGTCATTGAGTTTGGCAGATCCTGATTTTTGTCGGCCTGCACCGATAGATATATTGCTCGGTGTAGACACTGTCCTTGATATCACTCCCTCGTCGCCTTCACACATCAAGGGCAGCCCTACTGCAGTTCTTACGACCTTCGGCTGGGTTATTATGGGCTCATACTCTAGTAGCAATCCACCAGCGCTCGTTGCTTTGAACGCACACCACGCTTCTGAAATTCCACTCAATGACATACTCCGTTCATTTTGGGAAGCCGAAGAAGTTACTTCTCCTTCGCTTTCTTCACCCGAAGATATTGTTTGCGAGAAATATTTTAATGATACAACGACACGCGTTGATACCGGTCGTTATATGGTTCGATTGCCCTTCAAAAATAATACTCGACCTTGCTTCGAATCCAATAGGGAAAAGGCCCTTAATCGATTCTACAAATTAGAACTTCGCTTTGAACGAGATCCTGAATATTTCAAATTATATTCGGAGAATGTTCAAAATTACATTTCGCAAGGACATCTCATACCTGCTCCTCGACCTTCGCAATATATCCTGACACATCATGGAGTTATGAAACAGAACTCTAATTCCGCTACAATTAGAGTCGTTTTTAATCCTGCTGAGCAGGAGAGAAATGGCCTCAGTTTAAACGACACCCTTTTAAGTGGTCCGAAATTGCAGTCCGATATTGGACAAATTATCACACGATTTAGATTATCACAAGTGGCATTCACCTGTGACATACGACAAATGTTTAGGGAAATATTAGTTCACCCATCTGATTGTATATATCAACATATATTTTGGCGTTCTTCTCCCAACTATCCCATACTAGAATGGGAGCACACTCGCTTAATATTCGGTTCTACTAGTAGTCCATTTCTAGCACAACGCACATTACAGCAATTGGTTTTAGATGATGGTCCGTCCTTTCCTCTTGCAGCTGAAGCTTTGCAAAACTCAATATATATTGATGACATTTTGTGTGGAGCAGAATCTGAAACTGTTGCTCTAGAATTGAAATTCCAGTTAATTTCACTGTTAAGATTAGGAGGTTTTGAACTTGGTAAATGGGCAAGTTCTCATGACAGCGTTGTTTGTGCTGATGGTACAATGCCACAGGAATTACCTACGTCAAACGGTGTTATTAAACTCTTAGGGTTGTGTTGGGATTCTATAGCTGACACATTTCGGTATTTAACTCGACATTCTAATGAAGTACCTACCAAAAGAGGAATTCTTTCGCGTATTGCTCGAACATATGATGTGAACGGTTACTTAAGCCCTTTCGTCTTTTTGCTTAAAGTTTTGTTGCAAAGGCTTTGGTTACTTAAAGTTGAGTGGGACGATCCACTGCCTGCTGATATATTACGTCAATGGACACGCAGTGTTAATGAAATGTCTACATTAGAACAAATTTCTATTCCTCGTTGTATTATACACATTGACTATACCCATGCCACTTTGGTGGGATTTTCAGACGCGAGTACTGTGGGAATGGCAGCAGTCATTTATTTAAGATTGGAAATAAATGAAACAGTACTTATAAATTTAGTTGTTGCCAAGACCAGAGTCGCTCCATTGAAGACATGGACTATTCCGCGCTTGGAACTTGGTGCGGCTTGTTTGCTGTCAAAACTGATGCATTACACGATTCCATGTTTTTCGTCTTTACAATTGAGAGCACCTATTTGTTTTACGGATTCATCCACCGCACTCGCGTGGATTAGAACTCCTCCCTATCGCTTAAAAACATTCGTTGCAAACAGAGTTGTGCAAATCCATGACTACGCTCCTACTGCCACTTGGAAATTCGTTCCAGGGTCACAAAACCCGGCTGATTTTGCAAGTCGCGGTCTATTTCCATCCGAATTATTGGATTGTTCGATGTGGTGGAATGGACCGGATTTTTTACATACACCTCCAACGCTATGGCCGGTTGATTTGCCTGATATTTCGACTGCAAATCTTCCTGACATTAAAGAAGTTCTTGTAAATATACACTTGTCTTCATCTAATTCAGACTCCATTATAGATTTATTTGATAAAGTTTCATCTCTCACTAAACTTCAGCGTATTCTTGCTTACATTAGACGTTTCGCGCTTAACTTTATAGCCAGGATGCAGGGAAAACCTCGATCGGAATGGAATCGTGGACCACTTTCGGCCAAAGATTATTCGGATGCTCTTCATTTTGCTATAAAGATTACGCAGCAGCATCATTTCATTGAAGAGATTAATTTGCTAATCAAGGGCGGTTTATGTTCAAAACGTTTAAGGAAGTTGTCACCCTTTCTTGATTCGCAGGGACTTTTGACGGTGGGGGGTCGACTCAAAATGGCAAGGATGCCAAAGCATTCACGCCATCCGTATCTAATACCACATAATAGTCGTTTGGCAATTCTCTTGATAGATCATTATCATCTGTATACGGGTCATGGAGGACCGACTATTGTACAATCTCTACTTCATCGAAATTATTGGATCCCTTCCGCACGTAGCTTAATTCGTAAGCGAATTTTCCACTGCTTAGTTTGTTATCGGTTCAAAGCCGAACCGATTCACCCCCCAATGGCAGATTTGCCAGCATATCGTGTACAGCCAACTCGATGTTTTACACACACCGGAGTAGACTTTGCTGGCCCATTCCATATTAAAGCGTCCCTATTGAGGACAACTAAAACAGTCAAGTGTTACATGGCGCTATTCGTCTGCATGGTTACAAAAGCGCTGCACTTGGAAGCCGTAACTGATCTTACGACTGGTGGTTGTCTCGCCGCTTTAGACAGGTTCATTGCTCGTCGTGGTTTACCCACTCACATTTACTCCGATCAAGGGAGAAACTTTAAAGGAGCTGCACGTGAAATATCCGAAATTACGCAGTATTTTAATAAATCTTCTGCAGATATTTCGCATTATTTTGCAACTAGAAACATACACTGGTGTTTTAACCCCCCTTATGCGCCACACTTTGGCGGTTTGTGGGAAGCCGGGGTAAAATCCGTAAAACACCACCTTCGACGCATTATTGGGTCCCAAATTTTAACTCTAGAGGAATTTGGTACTGTACTTTCTCGTATAGAGGGTATTTTGAACTCTCGACCGCTATGTGTTTTGTCTAATTCACCAGATGATGGAGTAGATTATTTGACGCCTGGTCATTTCTTAATAGGTGGTCCTATTCTCGCACGACCAGAGGCAGATATTTTAGATTTACCTATGAGTAGACTCAATCGGTGGCAGTTATGTAGACAAATCGTGCAATCATTTTGGAAGCGGTGGAGTCGCGAATATCTCCACACGCAATTACATCGTCCTAAATGGGACACTCCATCGCGAACTCCCTCGGAAGGAGACGTCGTGTTTTGGTTCAGTCCGGGAGTCCCGCCGACTTCATGGCCAATGGGCCGCATTACGCAACTAAAACCGGGCGCAGATGGAGTGACTAGGGTTGTTCACATTAAAACAGCCACAGGGGAAGTGGTAAGGCCAGTCACTAAAGTGGTACCTCTGCCCTTAAATTAATGGTCAAATCACATTTTTGTCTTATTCGTTTGTCTACTTCTTAATATTCAAAATTTTGTTTTATTTTCTATTTAATTTTCACTAGTGACCAATACATTCATTTTTACTTAGTTTAATCAAAATATCTCATTTTGGGTGGGGGGTATGTTCGGTGCAAATAGAACGATCGAATTTATTAGTTAGTTTGGATACATTTAATTTTCCCGTCCCGTTCCATGCGCACTATTCCTTTTGTTTTTTGTTTACCCTCACCTGAAATTAGCCGATTTTAACACTAACTTGACAGAGTCGTTGAAATACCGGGCAACGGTATAGAACAAGCGGAACTTTACAATTTGTGCTACATTCACCCTCGCCACCCTTAGTGTCGGAGATTCTGTGCTTCCCGGGAAGGAGACGGACGCCGAAGAACCACCACAATCACAGGTTAGTCGGCTGATTTGTCCTTTTCCCCCCTTTTCCGGCATTAAGTGTATCTAAAGATCTTCACATGCTGTCGGTAGCTCTCGCGTAAATAGCTTACAACCTACTGTTGCTACCGAAGCCACTTCACCCTAAACAGTATTTATGAATATGAAAGAAAAACATGTACAAGAGCTAAAGAACACAAATTGGGTCTGCGATCTTGCATTTCTCGTTGATGTAACAAGTCATATGAATGAATTAAATAGAACCCAATAAAACTTATTCATGAACTGCATGTTCACGTCAAGTCATTCCAAAATAAATTAAGACTTTGGGAAAATTATTTTCCCACATAAAGATCATGCTAACTTCGAAACGTTTGCAAACGAGTTAGAATTTTTTAGAGATGAATTTAACACTAGCTTTAAAGATTTTCGCTGCCAAGGAGCAAGTCTGAAATTTTTTCCTCCCCATTTGATGTGGAAATTGAAGAAGCTCAATTTTCATTGCAAATGGAACTCATTGAATTGTAAGAAAAATCCGATATTAAGACGATATTTAGAGACACGCCGTGTGTAAGTAAGGAGGTCTAGGTTTTTCAATAGTCTAAGTTTTTGTGTAGTATTTGAAATCAAAATTTGGTAACCATATTCCAAATTTTGATTTCAAATACTACACAAAAACTTAGACTATTGAAAAACCTAGACCTCCTTACTTACACACGGCGTGTCTCTAAATATCGTTTAGATGGTTGGAGTATGTTTAGGATGTCTTCTTTTGTATGAAACAATTTTATGATCTTGAAATAAAACAACACAGTTGGGAGGGTTTCACATTTATTGTTGAACACTGCAACATGTTTCGCCACACAGTGGCTTCATCAGGCAGATGAATAGTATGTGAAACCCTCCCAACTGTGTTGTTTTATTTCAATTTGTTATGGAGTTTCATCATGTATATATTCAATATTTTATGATTTACTATTCGTTGTTTGAATTATCATTTAGTTTGGCCTATATATTGTTTTGGATAGTAGCTGCCTAAGGAAGTGTTTGTTTGAATGCTATTTTAATATTCGATTTATTAATTTCTTTTTTTACTTTATTGCTAAGGGTTCTATTGTATGTAATCGTTGCGTATTGATTATTTTTCTATTTTGCTGGAAAATATTAGTTGTTACACGCCGATGGTGGCGCATTCAGTTGCGACCGAACTAGTGTTAGCGAGAGTCAAGCAACGTTAGTTCGGGTCAGCAGTTGGATGAGTGACCGGTATCATTCACCATTGGGATACAATTAATGGTGCTTTAGAGTGACGGGGGCGATCCTTCAAAGTAACAAGCTCATTTACACACACACAAATACACATTTAACACATGGCGGAAAGAGCACGTGGTCGATAACCTAATACTACTACTATTAGTTGTTTTAATATTTGATTATATATTTTTAAATTATTATTATCTTTAGAAATAAAGTTAAAAATGAACTAAATATAATGAATGTATTAATCGACTACTCAAAGTTAGAAATTATTTAATCGTATTTGGATAGATTAACAATAACGAATCATTATAAAATGGATTAAAATTCTATATAAGGAATGTCTACGGGAAAAAAACGTACGTTCTCATTTAGTGTTTAAGTTCTTCATCGTACTTCATATATTTATATAACAATTCTTCATCACAATTGTAAACGAAAAACGCCAACTTATTATCGCAATTACAATTTGCTCCGTACCATATTAGTGTACTTCCGATAAATAATTTTTAACAAACCTAAATAATATATAATTCTAAGCGAAAATTGACTATTCAGTTTTCCTAATTATCAAACCAACTTTCATTTGCTCTAGACTTTACTGATGCACTTCTAGTAATAAGTTTCTAGCAAACTTAAATAATATTTTCTTTCGGATATTTCTATATATACCTTTCTTGAGGTGAATAAATCAACAAAAAAGAAGTTATTAATTTGTATAATCAAATAATAACGTTATAAATTAATTACAAGAAAACAAGACGTGTAAGGACCGATAATAATATAATCGGATGAGTAAACAAACCTTCGCTCAATATTAAGCAAATGCGCATCATATTGTGTATAATATAATTCAAGACGATATTACGCCTCGTGACCCTGTTAACTCAAGTTCCTTATTTGCATAGATATTTATTTGTTGATACCGTCAGATGCTGTAATATTCAAAAGCTTTGTGGGATTATTTTACGATGATATTTACAATATATAACATAACAGTGGGGTAAACAATTAAATATTTATACAGGGTGTTTCTGTGACTCGGGGAATAAAATTAACCACATATAGTGAAAATGATGATGATTCGTAAAAAAATATTATAAAAGTCTTTAAACAACTAAGATGCAGGCCATTCCAATTATGGAATTTTAACACATTTTTCTAAATATTTTCAAGACTGCTCGTAGCAGAGTACTGCAATTTGGTACAGCTTAAACTAACATCAAGTAAATTCCTTAGGCAATTTGTCACTTCAATCGTAAATCTACATTTACTTTGTTCGTATTCAAATGATAGAGATATTACTTATAAAGAAAATTATTCTAATAAAGTTAAAACACAGACAGAAAATATTTATAATTGTAGCATTTAGATAAAATTAAATTTAAAATTATTTCTTCAATATGATTATATTAAGTTTGTTATTTAACACTATATATTTGTAATATGGTCTCTTTTGGAAGAATATATTCCAAGTTTTTGAGTAATTGATAATATATGTTTAATGATTTAATAATAATTTGATTCAATTATTAGATATGCGATCAATGTGGGAAAATTAATATGATAATATAAAATAATAAAAATAATCTTGATGTTTTGAATATAGCGTTCAATTGTTATAAATAAAATTAATTAATAATAAATATCAAAGACCAACAAAACCATAAAGTTATTATATTTCGTGGAGCTGCATGAATTTAATTCAGATAAGTTTTGTTGAATTATCATATTAATTCAGGAAACCTTAAGTTTAACCATTTTCCTACATTAAGGGGACACCATGTATTGTATTTATATATGTACACTTATTTAGTCCATAATTTTTATTAAATTTTCCAAATACCTAATAAATTTTTGTTAACTTATTTCAATTCAATGTTTACAATTTTGATAGCGTATAATAATAACATACAGATGACTGACCTAAAAAATAGGTTGCTTTCTATATTCTATACGGCTGTGGGACGCATGAGGCGCTTCGAATATAGTTATGTGCGTGTCAGTGTGTAGGTCTTTGTGTGTATACAATAGTAAATTAACTAATTATTACCTCATATTTACATTCACTCAAACATAAAATACGATAATACGTTACGTTATGCTATCTATTTAAAATCTGCTGCAACACATTTCTGACAGGTAAATCTCTCCTCTAGGGACTGAACGCCCATTTTAATTATCATATTGCTTCTAAACAGAACTTCGTATGTTCGTGCTCTAATACGACGTGGCACATTTGACATTTCTCACATACTAGTAATTTTTAGAATGTAATTGCCCTAGTTTTTAAAATATATTTATTGATTATTTCTTAAAATATAAAAATATGAAAAAAAACTCATTTTATTTACGATCGTACAGAAAGTAGACGCTTTTTGCATGTTTCATTGTAAAAGTGGCTTTTTAAAGCACTAGTGCCTTTTTATTGCACGGTAATGTCAAACTGTTTTCATTGCACAGAAATGTCAAATTTGACAGATTAATATATTATAGCACAAATTTTCGACGAAAAACTTAATTTTTTATTAATTGATACAAATAACTAATAAACTATAAATAAAATATATAATACCAACGAAATTGCAGATTTAAGAACTCTGAAGATTTCATTTAATGCAAGTCGAAACGATTATAATAAAGCGAATATAAATAATAATGGCGGCCGACATTTGTGCAACTTGTTTACTGGTTGTTAAGTAACGCTTTCATTAGTGCACTGCGGGTAAAATAAGTTTTCATTAATTGAATTATTGAAATGACTTTAAAATATTACTCATATGAATATATTCTTTGAAATCCTTTACGATCAAAGATAAAATTTTGTAAGGCACACGTGTAAAAAGTTTTTTTATTGCACTCCAGTTCGTGCAATAAAGCATCACTTTTTACACTTGTACCTTAAATAACTATTAAATTTTCTCTATTTGTTAAAACATATAGAGCCAATTCATGTGTTTAGTACCAGTTTTTAATAACCTTTATTGGAAATAAAGAATAAGAATTAATTCAGAAGCAATCAAGAGCCATCACTTGTGTGAGGAAGGATATGGCTCGGGTGGAAGATCATTGAGAAGCAGTGAACTTCGCCTGTGATTCCAGCGGCCAAAATTTTTGTATGATTTTATTTTATGTATGTATTTATTTGTATTTACCTAACCCTTCTAAATCACAATACATTATTTTCCATCACCCGCACTACCATCGTAAACTACCCTCACCCTGGTCCATCACCCCTTTCTGTTAGTAACCACCTTCTCTTTCTACAAAAACATATCACCTACTTAGGCAATCTTTTTCAACACAACCTCAGTCCCTCTGTCATCGTAAAAAAGGAAAAAAGCTTTCTCAAGACCCCTCCCAGACCACACTTTCAATATCCAACTCCGCACATACAGGGCTTTCACTAGACCTGTACTTGAATTTCCATTTGCTCTTTTCATCTTCTCTACTTCTTCTCAGATTGAATTCCTCTTCTTTTTAGAACGCCGTCTTCTTAGAAAATACTGCAATTCCCACCTGACTCCCCTAATGACATAGTGTACATCTCTTCCAACACTATTCCCTTAGCAGACAGAATAACAAATCTTATCAGTAAATTCTAAACCCGTTCCTCCGCCACCAACCCATCAACAAACCCCTTTTCGACACCATTCCATACCCTCGTCCTCGCCCTTTGAAAATGCTCCCCTACCCTGCAATCACCACCCATGCATGTCGAGGGCATTCTGGAGACAGCCTAATACCAACAGTCAACTTGTGCCCCGAAGCACGAAAAGGAGCCATTACTCCCAATTATCTTATCACTCTTCCCTAAGATTCCCCTCATTTTATTTCATCTTCAATATTTATATAAAAAACATAGTGCCCCTTCAACTACACTCACACCCTCCCACTAATTTGTCCCGATGCCACTCCACTGAAACACTCAAACATCCCCTCACTCCCTACCCATGACATCTTTTCATCCCCTCAACCAGCAAGCACGTGCCTCCTAGGACACGGACCACCCGCCGGACCTTCACCAGTCATCCCCACTCGTCGCTAAACTCACGTCTACAGAGGCTCCGGCCTACAACTGACTTTAAATTACGGTGCCTAGGCACCATTGGAAATGCTGGAATTTCAGATCACACTTCACAATCGGTAAGGGAGAAGACTACATATAAAAGAGCCGATTCATCATATAGCAAATTTCTTGTAAACTAGAATTTGAATACTTTTAGCAAAAAGTTAAGTGATGACGACAGAAAAATATTAGTTTCACAACCAGATGTTGATAAAAAATTGTCGTCTTTTTAAAATGTTTATTTAAATCAATTTTACAATTCTTTTTCACGGATTAAAAAAATGTAATAAAGAGAAAACAATTCACCTACTGTACAACTATAAACCTCAAAAATAAATATCCATTTTAAATAAAATATCAGTAAGTGTCCTGGAATGTAAAAATCTTCTTAAAAATATAAAATACAATATGACAAATTGTTAAAAATAATTAAACAAAAATATTATGATCATAAAATTTTAAATGCAAAAAGTCATATGAGAAGCAGCCAGAGAACATGCTCTAACTAGAGTAAAAACATACCTCACTTTACTTTTCCTTAATTAAAAGAAGCAAAAAAGGGTAGACCTAGACAATCTAAAAAATCCCATTAGTGAACAAATATATGCTAACAATCTAAACGCCAAGATAAAAGATGTAATACTAACCAACATTACATCTGTAGGCTTGTGCCAACGATAAGACAAGTAATAATGTATGAAGGATAGCTTCTAATTATATGATGATAGCGAAACGGAGAAACATAAGAAACATCCAAGAGAATACAAAAAAAGAAGAATAAGACACGAAGTCAGAATAGCAAAAAGCCAATGTTTAACCATAATATTCAGAAATAGAAAAATATCACGCAAAACATAACACCTTCAACCTTTATAAAAAAAAAACTGGTATGAAACATATGAATATAAAACCAATTATAGCAATTTACTCTAATACGCTAAACAACATGAATACACTCACGGGAGTCGGCTCTGCACACTGTTCTAGACCGAGTCGAAAGATCTTTCGACAACAAAATGTCCACTTTGGGCGTGTTCATCGACATAGAAAGTGCCTTCGACAAGAAGACCTTCAAACAAATGGAAACTGCTCTCCTCGCATGATGTGAAACTCACAGTTAGTGGATGGATCAACAGCATGCTGGAGAATAGGACAGTCACAGTAAATTTAGAAAATACCACTGTCAGAAAGATCGTTTCTAAAGGCTGCCCACAGGGTGGAGTACTCTCACCACTCCTGTGGAACATAGTTGTTGACAGCCTACTGCGGCAAATTAACGACAATGGCTTCCACACCATAGGATATGCAGATGACAACCCTCAAAATAATTGAACACTGGTGTAGTGACCAATATCTGACCATAAACCCGTCAAAAACTGTAATGGTCCTCACCCAAGGAAAAGGAAAGTAGGTAAGCTAAAGCTTCCTATGCTCCTCAAAGATCGGTTGACATTGTAGTCGGAAGTCAAATACCTGGGAGTGATCCTCGATGGCAAGCTATCGTGGGAACCCACATCTTAAAATCAAATGAAAAAGCATATGTCTCCTCTGGCAATGCCGGAGGGCTATGGGGCAGACATGGGGGCACTTTGGCTGTATACAGCGATAGTAAGACCAATGCTAATCTATGAAGCACTAATATGTTTAATGCTTGAAGCCATCACTTTGTGATACATCTTGAATCAGGAATTTTAAATGAAAATACACTTCGTTGATATCACACACAGGATTTTATTACGTGACTATAGTTTCAACCTTTAAAAGGCCATTATCAAACGTACAATAAATTACAAACTTTACTTAGGCGGTATTTATACAAAAACAAGGCGGATTAAAAATGGGGGTACATGGTGATAAACGGTAATAAGATTTACACAATCGCTTTGAAAATGGGTGAGTATATTAAGTCGGTCTGGTCGTTAATTATGGGGTTTTCCGGATTACGTTTGTGTTTATGTATTTCTAAGGATTCAAGCAGGTCAAGTTTCGGACCTTTTTCTGAAAAATGTAGTATTTCCAAGGGATTAGTTTCTGGAACGTGATTATTTTCAATTAAGTGATTTGCAAAGGTGGAGTTTGTTTTATTATTATAAAAAGATCTCATATGCTCTTTTAGGCGAATGTCAAAATTTCGACCAGACTGACCAATATATATACCCTTACAAGATCCACATTTATATATATATATATATTAAGCTGCAAGGAAAAGGAAAGTAGGTAAGCTAAAGCTTCCTATGCTCCTCAAAGATCGGTTGACATTGTAGTCGGAAGTCAAATACCTGGGAGTGATCCTCGATGGCAAGCTATCGTGGGAACCACATCTTAAAATCAAATGAAAAAGCATATGTCTCCCTCTGGCAATGCCGGAGGGCTATGGGGCAGACATGGGGGCACTTTGGCTGTATACAGCGATAGTAAGACCAATGCTAATCTATGAAGCACTAATATGTTTAATGCTTGAAGCCATCACTTTGTGATACATCTTGAATCAGGAATTTTAAATGAAAATACACTTCGTTGATATCACACACAGGATTTTATTACGTGACTATAGTTTCAACCTTTAAAAGGCCATTATCAAACGTACAATAAATTACAAACTTTACTTAGGCGGTATTTATACAAAAACAAGGCGGATTAAAAATGGGGGTACATGGTGATAAACGGTAATAAGATTTACACAATCGCTTTGAAAATGGGTGAGTATATTAAGTCGGTCTGGTCGTTAATTATGGGGTTTTCCGGATTACGTTTGTGTTTATGTATTTCTAAGGATTCAAGCAGGTCAAGTTTCGGACCTTTTTCTGAAAAATGTAGTATTTCCAAGGGATTAGTTTCTGGAACGTGATTATTTTCAATTAAGTGATTTGCAAAGGTGGAGTTTGTTTTATTATTATAAAAAGATCTCATATGCTCTTTTAGGCGAATGTCAAAATTTCGACCAGACTGACCAATATATATACCCTTACAAGATCCACATTTATATATATATATATATTGGTCAGTCTGGTCGAAATTTTGACATTCGCCTAAAAGAGCATATGAGATCTTTTTATAATAATAAAACAAACTCCACCTTTGCGAATCACTTAATTGAAAATAATCACTTTCCTGAAACTAATCCCTTGGAAATACTACATTTTTCAGAAAAAGGTCCGAAACTTGACCTGCTTGAATCCTTAGAAATACATAAACACAAACGTAATCCGGAAAACCCCATAATTAACGACCAGACCGACTTAATATACTCACCCATTTTCAAAGCGATTGTGTAAATCTTATTACCGTTTATCACCATGTACCCCCATTTTTAATCCGCCTTGTTTTTGTATAAATACCGCCTAAGTAAAGTTTGTAATTTATTGTACGTTTGATAATGGCCTTTTAAAGGTTGAAACTATAGTCACGTAATAAAATCCTGTGTGTGATATCAACGAAGTGTATTTTCATTTAAAATTCCTATGAAGCACTAGTCTGGTGGCCCAGAGCTAGACAGCAAAGCAGCTTATTAAGCTGCAAAGGATAGCATGCCTCATCACGACCGGGGCAATGACTCTGGTACAAAGGAGGCAGAACTGGTAGACACTGTCATCTCTTAGAGGAGGCTGTCAAGAAGACAACCTTCCTTGGAAGGAAGATGGACGATCTGCCACCCTGCTATGTCTTCAATAGACCCTACAATGTATCGACAAAAAAAGGATCCGGGAGAGGAGAGGGTGGGGAAGTCTTCCGAATTTTCACCGAGAACCAAGCAGAGATCATTGGCATCACCTATGGGGCAATAGAAATCCTACACCGTGGCATCCGTGATAGGAATATCCAAATCCTTACAGTCAGTAGGGCAGCAATACTAGCAGTGAGTGGTCACAAGATCACCTCAAGACTAGATAAATAATATCACAACACCCTGAAACAAGCAGCACAATCAAACAGTATTGAGCTGCGCTGGGTCAAGGGACAATAATGAAGAAGGCAACAGCAAGGCAGACGAGTTTGTGCGGGTTGGTTCAGCTCTCAGTGATACCACGGGCGGGCCCCCGATTGCGCCAACAGATAGGCCCTTAAAACGACTTCAAAAGACAATCAAAGACACAAAAAACCGGAAGGCTACAGGATCAGACAAACTTAATGCAGAATTATTCAAAGCAATAAAACAAGAAATCTTAAAGTGGTTGCTTAAGATTTATAACAAAATCTAAGATACATGTCACATTGCTAAGGACTGACTAAAATCCAAATTCATAACTCTTCCAAAGAAAACAAATGCTAAAAGATGTAGTGACTACGAACTGATTAACCTCATGAGATATGTGCTGAAAATATTTCTGAAAATTAAATTTGCGCAAGATCGAGACAAGTATAAACATATGGTCGCTAACCTCTTCTTAAAAGAGGGCACTCAAAAAAGAAGATATCAATTGATACAAAAAAACGTCCATTAATTTCACAATCGCAAAATATCATTCTCACTACCCGTAATGTGTGGCCCAGCATTATCATGGTGATGTAATTTTCAAAAGTAATGATGGTCAGAATCAATGTCCCTTACTGATATACCCACCACCTTAGTAGCCAAAGACTTCATTCGCATGTGGCTTTCGGGATTTGGTGTTTTTTGCATTATAATTAGCGACCACATAAGCCAGTCTTATTCTGCATTTTAGAAGGAATTTAATTAGCGGTCAGGCATTCACCTCAATAGTACTATCGCATATTATCCACAGTTTAGCAGATTAGTAAAACGTCTTAATAAACAAAATAAACAAGGTTTGAAGCTCTTTCATTTTGCACCGAATTATAAAAACAGTTTACGTTTACTATTGTTACGATTAATAAATGTGACAAAATAACCATTTAACAACACTTAGTCTGAGTGGGTTCATGGTTCAACGTTAAAACTATTCTAATGGTATCATTGAATGCTCAAATTTCCAAACAAACCAAACACTGACATTTTTCTCAAGGAATTTAAAAATTATATGAACCATTTGGCTTCTGCTCAAAGTCTTTATCCAATAAACAATTTTTGTTCACAGATCTGCATACAAGAGATGTCATGTTTGTATGAAATAATAAAATTAAAAAACCTACTTACATTTGGAACGGATCATTTTCGAAGTAAGGCGCTTTCTCCAAATAAACTCTTCTATGGCACTCAAAAATTGAGTACATGATCACCGCCTTACTCTAAACCAGAGATGCACAGACTTATTAAGACTAGGGGCCACTCGGGCAAATCATGAACTGATGGCGGGCCGCCAGAAGTGTAGGTAATTAAAGACAATAAACAATTGATAATAATGTATTAAAATTAAAAAGGAATTTATTAATTTGAAGCGTGGCACTGCATAGTGCTTACAATCTTTTTTATATTTGGCTCAAATTTACTTGTAGCAACACGTAAAACTGCTTCCAAACTTTCATTTGCAAGGCGGTTTCTATTTTTGGTTTTATTATTATTAAGTATTGAAAAAGTTTGTTCACATATATAGGTAGAACCAAATAAGCTGGCACATTTCAGAGCGTTTATGCGCAACTCTTTGTACATATTTTTATCAATGCAGCGGTAAAAGTTCAGCAAGTCTCCTTCGTTGAATTTGTTGCGTAAATCTTCGTCGTTTTGAATGTCGATAATTTCTAACTGCATTGACTCTGGCGCATTTTCAACTGAAATCGTGAAAGGATTGCTGAATATGTCCAACAGAGGTTTCACTTTTTTAAACTCCGAAAATCTGTCTTGAAAAGATTGAATCAAAATATCTAGCTTTTCTACATAACTGAAATTAATCGCAGTTTTGTTGAATTTTTTAGCCATTTTCTTATAATTCGGAAAATGATTGTAATTTCCAGAATTCAATTGCGATCTGAAAAGTGTCAGCTTGCATTGAAAGGATGATACATGAGCGTAGAGCTGGGATATCAGTTGATTTTTGCCTTGAAGCCGTGTGTTCAAGACATTCAAATGATTTGTAATGTCAACTAAAAAAGCCAAATCACACAACCAATCAGGATTTTTAAGTTCCGGGACATCCCTTTGCTTTTCCGCCAGAAATATTCCAATTTCTTCTATTAAATTTAGAAATCGTTCCAGTGTCAATCCACGACTTAGCCACCTTACTTCTGTATAATACAGTAAATCTCCATATTCGCTTTCGATGTCATCAAGGAATTGTTTGAATTGCCTGTGATTGAGTCCTCGTGATTTTATGAAATTTACAGTCGAAACTACCACTTTCATGACATTTTGAAATTCAATTTGTTTAGCACAGAGGGCTTCTTGGTGTATAATGCAGTGAAACTGCATGAGATCTTCAGCCTTTATGTTTTTTTCTTGCAGATGCTTTTTCAGCAAAGTAACTAGCCCGGAATTGACACCAATCATCGAAGGAGCACCGTCAGTCGCAACTCCCGATAATTTTGATAAGTCCAAATCAGTTTTTGAACGCTCATCCAAAAGTACATTGAGTATATCAACTCCTTTGGTTTGACCTTTCAATGAACACATTCCTAATAACTCTTCTACGACTTCAAAATCTTGAGTAACACCTCGTATGAATATTAGAAGTTGAGCTGTGGAACTAATATCAATGGATTCGTCGAGTGCTAATGAAAAAAATTCAATGATCTTAGTTTTTTCAGTTAATTGTTCCGCAATATTACCTGACAAAGACATAATTCGTCTTTGGATGGTCATACGATTCAGTTGAATTTTCTCAAACTTTTTTGCTGCTTCTGGACACATTTTCTTAGCGGCAATTTCTATGCATTCTTTTACAAAATCCCCATCATTGAAGGGGCGACTTCGCTTTGCTATCATTCGAGAAATTTCATAACTAACTTCTGTAGCTGTTTCTGAATCTTCAATGGGTTTTCTAAACATAGCTTGCTGACCCGTAAGCTCCCGTTTTAAAGACAACATTTTTTGCTTTCTTAATTCGCCTGTAAACTTGGTAAAAGAAGGATGCTGCGTTTCATAGTGCCTTTTTACATTATATTCCTTTGCAATTGCAACAGAATTCTTGCAAATTAAACAAACGACTTTGTTATGCGACCATACAAAAAAGTATTTCTCAGTCCAAATTTCTTGAAATTGCCGATTTTCATCTTTAACCTTACGTTTTTTACTAGGTCCTGGCTTGTCCATGTTGCGTTCTAATCCTGGCTAGGATTAACACAGCACCTAAAAACAATTACAGTACCTACTTAAATTACCCATCCTTTTTAAATTATCAAAAATAATTGATTAAATAGGTAGGGAAACACTTATTAATAATAGAGTTTTACTTACGATTTCACAACACAATTATACACGGCACTTGACGGTTAACACTGCAACAGGAAATCTACGTTGAATGTGGATCAAAATATATGACACCGGCTAGTGGAGTACAACTATTGCCTTCCAAAACCTCTATTAAACTCACAGAACACTAATACACCTAGCGGCGATTAAACGTGGCTTTTATACCGCGCGTATAGAGTCGAAAACTGTCTGGAGAAATCTCGAAACCGACTCTGGAAGCTTCGAGTCGTGTACTATCTACGCGAGCGATCGTCATCGCGCCGCCGGCCGCCGCGCTTCTTCAAGCAAACGAATTTAACCGAGATCAGCACGAACATTACCGACCGCTGTTACCGACGACGCACGTACGGCGCACCGTAATAGCGCGCGCGCGAGATTCAAATTACTTTTCGAACATATTTTTTTTGGTTTTATTCTGGAATAGAATTCAATATTTTTAGAATGTACGAGAGTATTATTTTTGCTGTCGGCGGGCCACCGGTATTCGACCGGCGGGCCGCATGCGGCCCGCGGGCCGCGGTCTGTGCATCCATGCTCTAAACCGATGGTAATTCTTTAATTACCAGGTAATAACGGTCAAATATAATGTCGATTTATTTAAATATATTTTTGTAGAGAATTATAGAAGTATTTTCGTCGTGGGGGCAAAGTAAAAAAAATGCATTATCTTTGCATGAAGCTTAAGGTTTTAATTACCATAGTTAGAATGATCTGATTTAGGTCAAATATGCGTAGATTTGTTGGAAAACTTTTGCCATTTTGAAGGTAATTTCATTATGACTCTTTCATAGAAGCCCTCATCCCTATTTGCAAAAAATTATATAGTCGATTTTCACTAGTCTTTCCTGAAGCAAATTTTTCACCAGCAAAATTGTTTGCAATGCAAAGGAACAGATAGTACTCACTTGGTGCCAGGCCCGGACTATAAGTTGGATGCATAAGAACCTCCCAATCCATTGCTCCCGGAGCTTCTGGTGAGTTACTATTTATGTGTGTGGCCTGGCGTTGTCCTGATGGATCACAATTCCTCCTCTATTGGCAAAAGCTGGCTTCTTCTGGGCGATTGCTTCTTTCAGACGGTTCAATTGTTAACATTACAGTTTCAAGTAGGAGTTTTGTCGTAGTGAAGCAGCTGATAGTGAATACAGATCCAAAACTTTTAGCGAAAAAGTTTAACATGCAATTCAATGGCTAACCAATAACTTTGTAAGAAAACGTACCAATCAGACCGAACTTAGATTCTATTAAAATGAACGGACACTCTTTGTATTTTGGGCCTGTCACGCCGGAAAAGAATCATAACTAAATCACGTACGTTATCAAACAAGAAAAACTCGTCGATAATATTTCAAATTATACATATATTAAAACAAACGATAAAATTTATTGCTGATTCTCTTAGCAATCTCATCAACGAAACGTTTGAAACAAGAGTTTTCCCTAAAGCATTAAGATATGGTTTAATCAAACCAATGTATAAAAAAGAAAACGCCAATACTTATAAAATTATCGACCAATAACCCTTATATCAGCGTTCTTCTAGCTAATCGAAATGTTAGTAACAGAGAGGTTAATCAGTTTCTTAAATAAATATAAATTACAAAATGTAAATCACCGTGGCAAAGGAATAGATACACCTATTTTAAATTATATTAAACAAATTATTAATTATTTAGAAAATGTGCAGTTTATATTTTACGTGTGCGTTTGATTGCATAGATCAGCAAATTTTACTTAACAAATTATATAATTTTCGCCAATATAACATGTATGGGATAGAATTGGAACAACACTTCAGCAATTGCCACAGCCACTAAGGAATTTGGACCAATTGTGCATCTGTTATCAACAGGCCTGGGATCGCTCACCACAAGAAGACATCGACCACTTGATTCGGTCTATGCCTCGCAGAGTTAGAGAGTGCTACAACAACCACGACGGGCCAACACATATTGAATTTTTGTCATTTTTTTCCAATTGTTTATTCTGACCCAAAAACTGAACATATATTTAATACAAAAACATTTAAAACATTTTTCTTTCTGGGTGTTACATTACTTCTGAGCTCCAGTGTATATCAGTGCGGCACAGGGAACATCAACATGTATCAAAGTAGCGAAAAACCCATATTTAAGAATGTTAAGATAGACAACTTACCAAAAGATTGTTTTGCAGAAACCAAACTAGTCGGTTTACACTTAGATGAACTATGTCTTGGAAACAGACCTAGAAAAAACAGCAAGTAAACAATGCTATACTTTGCACATTTTACGTAATAATACACTAAATACACATACTATAATCAGTGCTTATCATTCTTAGATAGAATCTATAATAAAATACGGTATTATTTACTTGGGATACACCAACTATGTACAATATATCTTTATAATTCAAAAGAGAGCAATACTTATTATCAGAATGCCAACATTTTTGTCTTCTCTAGAAATGTTTTCAAAAAATATACTTACTGCGTATGCTTTGTATTTCTATGAGGGTCAAAAATTTAAATTTACTAGTAGAAAAGAATCGAGACATAAATTAGATATATTTTTCCCAAATCATAAACTGCACACTTTTCGGACATAGGTGAAAAGTGTGCATTTTTGACTGTTTCAATATTTTTGGTCGCTGTTTCCTTTTTTGTTGTTGTAAAGTAAGGAACTACATTTATTGAATATATATATTATATTTGGGGAAATAATATAAACATATACAAATTAATTGTATAACAATAAAATTTATCTCAAAGTGTTCACTCCAACATTATCTTTAATTTTATTTAAAACGGAGAAAATGGTTGGACTTTTACTACTTGGTAATATACATACAAATATAATTATTGCTAAAATGTTATATAACTATTTTGGAATAATTTATTTTATTTCTAAGAGCACGATACAAACATCGTTGTTCTTCATCAAATGGAAAGATCGTGCTTTTTAGCAATAATATAATCCGGCTACTCGTAGATAAATTACTCATCCACGTTCAAACTCGATTTCCTGAAAATTGGTATAATGTCGTACATTATGTATTATTTCAAGTTCAATATGTTTATGGTAGTTACTAGGTTTACAAATTTATATTACATTTACAATTATTTATAATTTATATCAAATGCAAAACGTTTTGGTCTGGTTTACTATTGTAACTTGATTAATCTTTATTGTATCTTTACTGTGCCAATTGTACGTGTAAAAACATTTTTATTTATAGATGAAATTATCTATTTTTCTATTAAATTTATATAAATTGCCATCTAGTTATTTATATAAATTTCATCTAGTCTAGGATTAGTATGCCTTACCTAAGTAATAGAAGACAAATAATATCATATGACATCTCAGAAAGTACTTGACACCGTGGGTGTTCCACAAGGGTCTCACTTGTGGCCAATCTTGTTGTTGATCTACGCCAATAACTTTCCGCAAATATTTTTAAATAGTGAGTCACCCAATTTGCAAACGATATTACAGTCTCTATATCAAGTTGTAATAAGGAACATATACTTATCAGTGAAATTGATATTTGGAATTAATGTAAGACCTCGCTCACGTTAAATAATTTATATATGAGAATAAAATATAAGAATAAAATTATAAATGTGTTATTTACTTTGAGAAAGCACAAAGAAGAATTTACTACTAGTTCAGATAAATTTATTGGGCTGCATATAGACCATAATTTAAATGGGACGTTCACGTTTCTAACTTAGCAAATACATTTACTAAAAATATCTATTTGTTGAGAAATCTATCAAAATTTCTTTTTCAAGATATTGTAAAAACTATTTTACACTCAGTCATTCGTTCTTATTATACGGATTACTTTCTTGGGGTCTCCCGAGCGCGGTTAAACGAATATTTTGCTTACAGCGTAGAGCTGTTAGAATATTAGCAGTTATTGGATATAGGAAAAACTGTAAAAATTATTGAATTTAGATATAATAAACATCATAAGAAGTACTCACTGAATAGCGCTTACCGTGATTACCCAGCACAAAAAAGGAAAGATATAAGACCCATACATTGCAGGTTATTATTATCTCGAAATGAAACACACTATTATGTTTAATAAACTCGCACAATAGGTAAAGAAACTTAACTGCAAAATGTTCAAATCATGTATTAAACAATATTTACTTTCTACAGCATTTTATAGTATCAAAGAGTTTTTGTTTTAAATGTTTAATTTCTGATTTTAATGTGTATATGGTTGAACCTGATTTATTTATTCAATTCAATTTTATTATTTTAACAAATTTAATTAATTTATTATTTAGTAGTTATTAAATAAAAACACAACTGTTTAAAGTTTTGAGAACAAAACTCTAAACAGGCTTGTTTGTATTTAATAATCGCATAATAGACTTTCGCCAAGTATCAGCCTCATCAATCCAATATTATTATTTAGTTATCAATTTTAGAATGATTTTATATAATGAAATATTACTAAAATATTGTATTATTCAATGTATTGTATCTGCATACTGGACAAGTGTAAACCTTTGTAAGTATTGGCATGAATACTTTAATTTTATTCTATTCTATTCTATACACTGAATCCTTCCTTTTACAAAAGTATTTGGGAAAATGTATTTCCGGTCCTTTCTAGTAATATTTTAATACTATTAATAGTTATGTAATTCAATGCCCGGCGGTGCTTTAGAACACATTAAAATGCTAAGAGCAGGCTTTATACCTTGTGCTGATATCGTTTTCTAGAAGCACCACGAGAACTTAATTCCATCGGCAATGTTTCTATTTTATTAAAATCGATTCATTCTCGTGCAGGCCTTTCATCTGGAAGGACCCACGTAATAAGGGCATACCTCTACTGATGAGCTGTGATATAGTGGAATTGGAGATTGTCTTACGTAATTACGTAATTTCGGAATGTGTTTGTTATGTACTACATAAGTCATGTGACGGTAGCTAATAGATATGTAATCCAGTGCGTGGCGGTGCTTTAGTACGAGGAGTAGTTGTTTTAACTACAATATTAGCTACTTATTATTATATAATTGTCTCGAATAACTTGAAAACAATGCATCGTACTGAAAAAAGTGCCGAATGGAAACTCTCATAGTTTCGAAAATAGTCCCCCAGACACCAAAGAGGGCCGGGAAAGAGGGTCAACTTGAAAATCTTAAATGGAAACCCCTATTTTTTATTGCAGGTTCGGAAAGAGCGTAAAAAATATGCATTTTTTATCTGGCGATCTTTTTCAAATTACACACAGATGGCGCGTAAAAATTCGTTTTATATTAAAAAATGTTTCAACAGATTTAGATGAAACAAATGTTCTTTTTTAAGGCCAAATCTACACACACACACACATACTTTTGAGGGAGACATCGGATTCTGACAAAATACCATCCCCTCGCCTATTTTCAAATCCCTGTGGGAGCCGTAAAGGGGAAAGGGGAACAACTTCAGAATATGAAATGCGAACCCTTATTTTTATTTTAGATTCCGAAAGAGTGTAAAGGCGATCAGAAACAGAACAAACCCCGAGCGACGAAAAAAAGAGGAATTTCCGCGTAATTATTAGGAGTAAACCCAACAATTACACGAAAACATAAACTCTCAATTTAGGTTGCTATATCAGATGATACCAAGGAGAAAACCAAAAGAGAGCGGTGGGAATGACGGAAACACATCTTATACACGCAGAGCCGAAAGGAAACTAAAGATGAAAACAAAAGCAATAGTGAGAGGAAAATTGCTTTAAGAACTTAGACAGCAACAAATGGGGAGGATTGTTATAAGAGTTAAACTATGATGTGAGGTATGAGAGAAAAAAAAAACATAAAAATAGGGAAGAAAAAGAAAAACAAGAATTACCAAATAATAGGAAATTATAGAGAGACACTGTAAAACGGGGTAAGACAGCGGAGTGAAAAGACTATAAGAACTGAATACAGTGGAAAAGGGGGGATTTGGAAGAGATTAGGAGTTATGTAGCGATAATAGATAAAATTCATATGTTTTTTTGTGAATGTGTATGACTCATTTCAAGTAAATTTCTCTTGAACGTGTTTCGTTCTGACGTAATCACCTTGGTGTTATTATAGTCTGGTGTATGGTCAGCGTCATTGCAGTGCAATAATGACCAATATCCCATCCTCCTTCCCTCACTATTGATTACTTTGTCTTGAGATGTTCGTTCTATTAATTCCTTGTCATCATTTACCCCTCCCCCCATCTCTCCAATTCTCCCGTTAAAGTCTCCTCCCACCACACATCTCTTCCCTTCGCTGGCTTTCCTGTCTAACTCCTTCCGCACTTCAACCGAGTTTTTGTTCACATATACTACTCCTATTTCCAGTTTCCACGGCCCCTGATAGCAACTCACCCATATCATGCCTTCTACCTCCTTACTAAAATCTATAGGCCCCGCTTTTAACTCATCCCTTGTCCCCACAACTATCCCACCCTTCGCCCTTCCTTTTCCTGTACTCTTTTCTGCCCCTTTAATTGACCATCTAAACCCCCCCTGGTAGCGCCCTTTTTACACTTTCCCACTCCTCTATCCTTACCCACGTCTCGACTAACCCCACCACATCCTTCCCCCCACCCACTTCTAAAACTCCGTTTGCCACCTCTCCCCCTTGCACTTAGACTTCAATCCGGCCATATTCCAAAAACCCACCCTTGCAAAACTCCCCTCAACTCCTTTTCTTCTATCTTTTAATTTAAGGTTGAGTTTTTTGCGTTTATCTCAGTAACCCGCTTACTTATTTCCTCCCACGGCACCTTTCTGTTGTTTATATCGAGCTTTCTATATCCTATCTTAACCACGTGCCCTTTATCTTTCTCTTCCATGGCAACTCTCCTCAAACAACTTTGTATATTTCTTTCATTCACCGTCAAGTCAATATCCACATAAATATCCGATCCTTTGAGTCTCCACTTGTTCGTCATTATTTTTATTTTGTCCTTCATGTCTTTTATTTTCGCCAATATTAATCCATTTTTCAGTTCGAAGGCGTCTAAAACATCCACTTCCGCCTCCAACTTTTCTTCCAATAATTCAACGACTTTTCTCCCCACATTCTCCCCTTTTATTCCAGCTTTTTTTATAACGATATTGTTACGCCTCTTCTCTTGCTCTCTCTTTTTCCTCCTTGTCTTCTAACTCTTGGATTTTATTGTACAAGATTTCTTTTTCTTTTTTCCACTCCTCTTCTTTTTTCTTCATTTCCGCTTTTATTAAGCCCAATTCCTTACTAATAGTTTCCACCTCTATTCTCAGCCTCTCATTCTGTTCGTTAATTTTGTCGAACCTCTCTTTCATTTCCATTCTCATCTCCTTAATCTCTTTCAGTATAGGCACCATTCCTTTTTCGCTTTTATTTTCCGGTGATCTTGTAATCAATTACTATCATCACCGCTATTCGCACCAACATATATATATATTTCGCTTAGCGAAAATGAATACTATAAATGCTTAACATGCACCTATTTTATTCAAATTGTGAACGGTGCTCAACCGATAGAAAAAGATTGAGGTTATTTTTGAGTCAAATATCTATGCTAAGGAAAATAACTCAATCTGTTAATTTGAAGCACATCCACTCTTATATACAGGAGGCTAAGGGCACTATCACTGACGTATTCACCGAAGAAAGTCACTATCGTCTCATTTTATTAAGTTTACCCAAATCAAAAATGCACTCGATATACACACGCACATGACGTACTTTTCATACTCATAACAAGTAAACACTATTTTCACACCTCCACCTCAATCATTACAGAAATCTTTAAGTAACAGAAAACTATCATATCTGGAGGGGCTCATCCCCAAACTTCTAAACCAGTTAAAATATGACCAGGTTAAAATAGTACAGTACAATATTTGCTCATCAAACAGATGTGTATTTTTAAAGCTTAAAGACACAGACCCCTGACTTGCTATCTAACGTATTTTACAGCATTCCTTTTTGAAGACTGTGATAGGTCAAACCTTACAATGGGTCAAAAATCGAATGACATATATAATAGGAGCGATTGCAAGTTAAACAAGCAGAGTTTTGTGCTTCCAATTGACTGCAATGCACTGTCACATTCTTTTGATTTTACTGAGATACATTTAAATCGTATCGGGCAGAATGTTTGTGGAAATGTTTCACATTTATAAAAATCATGGTAGCCATGAACACTGATGGCTTAGCAATATATATTCTTATCTTAAATTCTCAAATATTCATAGCAATAACTCAGGTCATTGGTAAATTATTTATCGTTTCAAAAAAAAATTATTTAATCGAAAGCCCTTTCATGTTTATTTGGCAAAAATTAATACATTCAAACTAGTGTCATTTTAGTAGTAGGGTACTATTTGTAACACGCAAATTGCTTTTGTATAATTTAATAACCGACGATATTTGTAGCAAAACACATTGTTTTAAATTTACAAAATGTTTTGTATGTTTAAATTAAACCTTTAGTGTTGACGAATTTAACTATTACATAACGATTTTGTTTCCTCAACAAATATAATCATTTATTATTGCTAATTTTATTTTTCATAGTATGTATTAATAAGCTCAAATTAAATTTTCTTTGCGACTGGCCATTGTGGTTTTTCAATTAATAAAGAATTATTTTGAACCTGATTGATAAAGACCTTAAACAATTTATATTATTACTACTACTATGTAATAAATAGGCTTTTTAATCATAAAAAATAATCACACGTTTATGATTAAAAAGCCTATTTATTACATTAAAGTAACACTGCTATTTAAAATAATTAATTTGTAAATTATTTTCAGACGTCCATTTACTCGTACCTAATTTTATTAACATACAATCTATTCTCGTCTGTTTATTTTAAAATCTATAAATGTTAGATGGGATGCATTGTATATTGAATAGCAATTGCGAAGAGCCAAATAAATATATGGATCAGACATTACGTGTATATCTTATAAAATATTTATTTTTCAAACTTACTTTTTACAAAAATATTGTGTCATATAAGTTTTAATTTAGAAAATAATATACAACCAATGCTAATGTGTATAGTTTGTATAGGAGGTAAATTAAAATTGCTGTCGGTGGTGAACAAAATTAAGTTTTTAAGAAAAGTATTGAGTCTGATGGAAAATTAGGAATATGCGGAAGCAAATCCAAATGATCAAAAGGTTGTTTGACCTAATGATATACGTATGTAAAATAACACAAATATCCACTGAAATAACTCTTATTACAATATTGATTACAAAATATGTTAAAAATACATTACTTTTAAGCGATATTAGATTTATTTATCCAACTGTTATGCGTATTAAAGAATATAATCCTTTTGACAAATACTTTATTCTGTTTACGTTTAAAACTTTCTCCGCAAGGTAAAGTCAGATGAGTTTTTGTAATTGAACCTAACATGCTCCATTTATGTTTTCATTTAATTCATCGTTTAATAAATATGTATTGGATATTCGTAATTGGATTTTTTCTTATAGTAAAAATTTCTGACATATATATTCTTTGTAAAATATCAAACCACTTAAACCTCTTAAATTATATTATTTTCCACATTATGTTTTTATTGTCCTATTTAATCATTCAACAATTAATGTTTTTCTACTATATGTATCGTAATGACTTACAATACGGATATTTAAAAATTTCATAGCTTTGGTAATTTTAATATCGGATTTAATTTCACTGAGAAAGCCCAGACAAATTCGAAACAATTGTTACAATTAGTAAATATTCAAAGCCTGTGTTATCTCTAACACAAAGAATCATGTCAATCACATCCGCTTGAAATGAATCGTTGAAAGATTTTATAATAACATTCCGTCTAACAAAATTTGTGCGTGCAGATTAATGGATTTCGTTTACTTTTTCTACATATCATAATTATTAGGGCTGTTCCAATGTATATAGTCTACACTTGTTTAGTTGTGGAAGTAAGTTAATATATTAGTATATAGTCTATTTTAGTATATGTTGCTTTCATTAATTTTCTTTACCGCTGTGTTTAATTGGGTCAATATTTTTTACTTCTTTTTTTAAATAAGTGTTAAAATAATAATATTTTCTACCATGAATAATTATATGACGCTCATCTAAATCTAGCTGTGAAGCACAAATGAAAAACTTTTCAGCAACAATATGTATGATCGAATTCTTTATTTTCAACATCTTTGTGCATAATGTTGACCTATTTTCTTGGAAATGCATCGCAGTGGTCTAAATATTCGGCATACATTTTCTCTGCAATATCTTTGAACCAATTTCTTTTTCTCTCCTCTTGTCCTTGATGATATTACCTGTAGTCAAGACAGAGACAGGAAGCGTATTATATATTAGCAAAGAATACAATGGAAAGATAGTCTAAAGGTGGCTGTAGCAGGTATAATGAAAACAAAAACTAAATTAGGCATGGGTATCAAAAGGACACCCTTGCAATGTTATAACGTAATGAAGAAATGTTGAGAGACATCAGAGGAAAGAAAATTATGTCTGGTTACGTCTACAACAGTTATTGAATTGTTCATGTTATTATTGAAAGGCAATACAAAACCTGCAGCCCAATTTAATAAAATAATACAATTTAAAAACCTTAATTAAAAATAAAGAAGCAACGAAATTTAATTGAATATATGGTTTATGATAATGCAACATTCGAAATTTAAGCGAAACCAAACAAGTATCCAAGAGGAGAAAATATAAAGAAAATTTAATAGACAAAGACACTAATGCCCTACAAAATAATAAACAAATGAACTCGACATTGACGAACAATTAATAAATGAAAATTAGAAAAAAACAAAATCGATGTAAAGAATAAAGAAATGTACCTCAAAGTACATGCCTTTAATATCCAAGAATTAAAATCGATGTAAGGAAACGTGGGGAAAAATATAACTAATTTAATAAATGATAATAAAAAAATATAGTACATAGTAGAAATTGCGAGGATCATTAACAAGAAAAAATGTCCAAGAGGCCCGAAATAGTATATTTCATTAGGAGTCCAGAAAAAAGGATTTTTCCGTGCGCGCGTGACCGTTCCCGTGTGAGGCGGAGCCGAACACGGGAAGTCATGCAAGCACGGAAAAATCCATTTCTGGACGTGTAATGAACGCTATTTTTTATTATACTTATTTGAAAACAACAATATTAAGAGAGATATTTTGATAATTTTTTTTTTTTCAAAACTGTAATATCTATAATAGTGAAAATATAAGTAGAGTTAATATTAACGAAAATCATATTTAATTGGAACTGTTATTATTAATAGTAAGGTTTATCGTACAATTAGTATTATTGTTAAAGTTTATTCCCCTTAGTATTTCATTTTCTTGAGTTATAATTGCAGATGTTGTATTTTCCGCATGAGATGGGTTAAACAATTTCCTTGAAACTTCTATTTTTCTTTGTATAGATTCTTCTATATATCCTTCTGCTACACTGGAAGAACGCCATCCTCCGTGCCTTTTCAGAGTAAGCAAGTCACCACCGCTTTCGACCAACATGGTTGCTGAAGAACGCCTTAGGCCATGTCCGGTATATTTTTCGTGATCATTTAGTTTTAGGTATTTCGCAACAAGTTTGGGGATACCACTGATAGTATGGCATCCAACATGTTGAGCGTAACATTTACGGTTTCGGTATGCTACAAATAATCTTCTGCTCTCCATATGTTTAGGCCGCAAATCTGCATATTTGCGGTAAAGTGTGCAGGGCTCGAATGTACATCCTTCATTTGAAATCGTGAAACTTCTCGATTTATGATTTTTTCCATCTCGCAAAAACACGACAAGAAAACTACCATTATCTTTAATATCGTCTAAACTTAAACGTATTAAATCATCTCGACGGCACGCACCGAATATTCCAAACACTAATATTACCTTTGCTAATAGATATTGCTCATCTGAAGCTTCACATAAAAATTTAGTTACTTGTTCTGCTGTAAGAACTCTTGATTTTTTGGTACGTAACCCACCGCTTGACGCTTCAAAAATGCTACAGTTTTTCGAAAAATGTTCGTGTCAATATTTTCTTTAATAGCCAAACAGCTTTTTACCATGGAGAATCTACTCCATAAAGTTGATGATTTCATAGATTTAGCCTTTTCCGAAAAATAGACTAAAAGTACATCGTCACTTACATTTTTTATATTCTTCTGAGCCCGCCATTCATTAAATATTTCATATTCCTTTTCGTATCTTGTTTTTGATTTTGTCGGTAGTAAATCTGCACTTACTTGAGCCGCTTGAGCTAATATGTCGTCTGGAACATCAGGATTTTCATCTAAGTCTGAGTACATTTTTTAAATTGGCTTTCACTGACACAAAAATAAACTTCAAACCTTATCTGCTACTATGGAAACATTGGTTAGCGCACAGAAAGACCGCACAAACAAACATTTTCTGTGCGGTCGCCTGAAAAAGTGACGATTCCATTATTCTAGAGGCATATGGAATCAAAGTGTTTTCAGATAAGTATAATAAAAATATGTTTTTAAAAAGCTATTGAAAACAATTATTATGTACAAACCAGATACATTAAGTAGCGCACTTTTATTAGCCCTGAGCACCGATAATTCCTCATGATAGACCTTTGACAAATAAAAAAGAACTTTGCAAAACAACTAAAAATTCCCTACTTTAGAGGTAATTTCCACGCAACATATAATACTATACCTAATATTGATGGCTTAAATAATATTGGAAAACATACAATAACAATTCCTGAAAACGCCGATATTACATAGAATTATATAACAATATAGAAGCAGGCGCCAATCCTTACATGACGTGAATAAAAAAGCGAAAGGTGTTTTGTATGAAAAATTTATAAAAAATGGCGTTGCACCCATATTTGACGAAATTAGATTAGAAGTTGGTGAGCTCGTAACTGATCGTGTTAGAAATATGGGATTAAAATCGATGATTATAGGGTATTTATCGCTTACGAAAAAACGAACATAAATATATCTGCAGAAACTAGAGCCTATTGCTTAATCATACATGTTCAATACAATCCACAAACAAATGCAGTTTGAGTAAACTAAACATAAAACTAATAACGGGAAAAGTATTTAAGGACAGAAGAAGTTAGGTTTAAAAAAAAATCTGGTCTGAGACCAGGAGAACAGCGAAGCACCTGGCTATTGCTTCCTGGAGCCCCATAAAAGGTATCGTTTGTGTGAGGGTGGCGGGAATCATATTCAGTTATGCTCCACCAAATCTAGAGATTCGAGTTTAAAGAGTGGCTAGGGGACCTGTCAAAATGGCAGACAGTCCGGTAGTAATTGGGGGAGACATAAATGCCAAAGCTTACCAGTGGGGCGAGTCGAGAACCGACGCGTTGATAAATTTCGACGTGGCCAACGTGGGTAACACATAGGTAAAACTCTGAACCAATAATTACATATAAGCGACAGCAAATATTTCGAGCAATATCCTTGGTTGGAAGGTTGGTTGAGGTCGATAGGGAGAGCTTCAGTGACCATCGCCACATAACGTTCTCTTTCAAAATGGAGAGAGATGATTGCACTCCCAACCCCACTTCCGGTGGCGAGGGCCCAGGTTGATTTACTGCTCTCTCTAATGAACGAAAACGAAGAGGATAGGCTACCGGCGGCTGCAGAGGCCTTAGCCGAGTACTACTCAAGATAGCTAAGAGCTGCCTGAGGCGTTGTCATCCCGAAGAGTAGGATGGTAGGCATTTTTAAACCTACCTTCTGGTGGAGCGACACATTAGCTAAGGCTAGGCGGTCGGCAAAAATGGTACTAAGGCAGGCCATTTTCACCAGTATAGTTACAAAATAGAGGGAACTATGCGAAAATAATTGGGACAGGTAACAGCAAGGACAAGCCTCGTCAGTGTACGAAAATTCTAAACCGCCGACTAATTGAAGGAACTTTCCCAACAGTCTACAAAAACAACATACTGGTTCTTATATATAACACTGGCAAGTCGGCGGAAGAAGCCGAAGCCTACAGGCCAATGTACCTTCTCAACGGCGAAAGCAAAATCCTTTAGCGTTTGCTAGTGAATAAAGCAAATGTCGCAGGTCGATGACAGACGCCATTCTCAAGGTACCAGAAGTCGCCATCAGAGTGCTTAACGAGAAAAGAATCCCCTCATATCTTATGAGGATGTCGTGAGTTACCTTAGCGAGCTACAGGGGACTAGTGTGTATGGGGGAGGCTGGCGTAGCAGTGCTGCCGAAATTGTGTCTGGTTACCCCTGGGATCAGTTCAGGGCTTGTTTATCTGGAATGTCGTCTACGTCGTAGTAATTCGGTATTCGATCTCCCGCTTCCAAACGGGCTTCGCAGATGACTTCCTTATCCTAGTGAGCAGAGGGATATACGGGATGTGATAGACGTGGCTCAAAAATCGACTAAAATGGTTGCGGACTGTTTAGCTCGGCCGAAGAAGTGCGGTTAGAAAAAACAGCGATACAATTAAACTACTAGATCGGGAGATAGAGATTAAGAAGACGCTGAAGTATTTCGAGGTTATACTGGTGGCAGACTTCTGCTGCGGCTCCCAGGTGAAATAAGCCGCAGCAAACGCCGCTAAGGTGGCAAGCGCCGTGGCCCAACTATTCGCTATCTTTCGGGTAATGTCTCTCGCTTAGAGCACAATGAGACCTACTGCTCTAAGGGTGATAAGAGGATATAAGAACGTCTCTACGGCAGCGGCGGATTTTCTTGCGTCGACGCCAGACCTAGTCCTGAAGGCAAGGACAAGATTGTACAGCGCCGAAAAAACAGTCCCAACTTGAAATGGCAGCCGAATGGCCAATGGATTTAGGATTAGGCGACGGACCCCTAAAGTAAAATCGTGGACCCGTAACAACACGGAGAGCTGGACTACAATTTTTCTTCTCATTCAGAAGAAATATTAGAAGTCCTTTGCGATCTGAAGTGTTTATTATAGAAGTCAAAACAATGTGAATATATTTATGTCAAAAACAAAGCGAAGGCTTTATACGAATATTCATAAATTCATTGTAATAGGACATAATATCGAAACATCAATTTTTTAATGAATATTTTATTAGCGAATTTAAAAATTATGTCAATTGGCAAACAATTTCAAAATACAAAATTCTATCTCAAGAATTTATTGACGAGTTAAAGGAAAAAGTAGACAGGGACTAATAATAAAATACCAACATCTTTGCAAAGTCAAATTAAAAATGTATTATGCTCTAAATATTATACATGTTTATAAAAATAATTACTTTATTTTTAAGAATTATAGAAAATAAAAGAGAAGTCAAATCAACACAACATTAATCAATGATTTGCGCAAGACAGTATCTAATTAATCAATTTTATTGTGAAAAGACCAACAAAAATTTCCTTAAGGCAATTAATTATGTTCATGACTTGCGCGTGGCAATAGTTTTATGAATATACGAAATCTTACTTTTATTAAGATTTTCATTCTCTTTAAATAGAAAGACATCTTTAAGAATAAATATAACATTGTGTAATTTTTGCTTAAGAATAATTGAATATATTGTTTAAGCTTTTCTTGAGTTAGGAAGAGAAAAATAAGGTAAATAAATCTGAAGGTTTATTATTAAACTATTAAATAAACTTAATTATCTTCTCCATTGCAATCATCATCGACCAGAATATGCCTTTGAGCGCCTTCCTGTGTGTGCTCACCTTGACGTGGTGGGGAAGCTTGCGTATCCAGATGATCCTAAGTGCTACAGCAGCTTGTAATAAAGGATTCGATGCCCTGCCGTGACGGGCTGTAAAGCCACCAGGTAGGTTATATCTGTAACTCACCGCTGTAGCAGTGGAGAAGAGGCTGGGCAAAAGTCCGAAGACCTCTAGACACGCAAGCCACGCCAAACGGAGCTGGGTAGAAGAGGTTTAAATACCTCATCAGCAAGGGCATGACGCGGGAAGATGCAGCACAAAAGGCCTTACAGCGCTTCGGTCCAGCGCGAAAGCAAAAGACCGAAAAACGTACCCGTTCGGACGGCAGCACGCCGAAGGGTACGCCAGCCAAACGTGCGAAAGGGACTATTCAGCTCTCCACGAGCGGCAAATCACCACTCAAGCGGGTGCAGGGGCAAACCAAGGCAGCAGCCTATGAGAAAAACTGCCCGGTAAAGAAGGTAAACTTCTCGAGAAACGTTCCTTGGTGGAACAAGAAATTGGATCGACTCAGGACTTCCGCCCGGAAATCCTTCAACAGAGCTAAGAAAAGAGACAACTGATCAGCCTACAGATAGGCTCTGACTGAATTCAATAAGCAACTGAGGGAGTCTAAACGAAAGGCCTGGAAGGCCTACTGCGAGGGGATCGACAATATGACCCCAGCAAATAGTCTCCGGAAGGTCCTATCAAAGGACCGTACTAATACGATCGATAATATTGTTTAATGAAAATGAAAAAAATATATTATCTATAGAAAAGAATTCTTATTAACTGAAAAAACTGAAAATAAAATATCCAATTTATAAATAATTTTGATATTACAAAAGGAGTCATTAAAAACTATAACATTTGTTGATTATTAACAATGTTTCTTCAATTATGTATTCGAAACATATCAATACTCCATTAGATCGTATAAACATGTCGTGTACATAATAAGACAATTCAAAAAAAGTCTTCATGATGATAAAATAATAGTTATTTATATTCATAGGAATACCAGACCTTACGAATATTTACTATTTAAATGTGAGTGCTTTGTGTTAACTTGTTCAAAATTCAACAAAATTGTGGTAATTCGAGAAAAGCATAAGCATAAGCATATATATTGTGAAATAACTATATTTTTCTTTTTAGATCTGATTTTTTTCTCTCTAATCACTACTATATAGATTGAAAATGTACTTTTGTTTTTGTAAACACTCCATTTATTTACATAATAATGAGAATATGAAAAAAATCATCGTTCTAGGTATGAAGATCCTAGCATGCAAACAGAAAATATTTGTTTCGATGCCGCCCTCTGCTGATTTCACCTACAATAAACCTACCTCCAGCAAAAAAACAAAACAAATACGATGTTACATTTCAATTTTTCACAAAAATAATTGCATTTAATATTCATTTTATTCGAAATTAATATAAATCGTTCCATCAATTTTGTATATTAGGTGCGTATGTTTTTCTTTTAGCGGCCGAGTAATCGACATTAATTCGGATATTCTTTTCTGGACAAAACTACTCGCAGCACGTGATTCTATTAAAAGAAACTCCCTTTTTAAGGGGTAAGTAGTTTTCATATTTCAAATCCATTGTTCCAAAATAGTTTCCCTGTCTTTAAAAATTTCTTTAATACGGTTACATAATTCCGTATTTTACTGGATTTTCCACTTGGAGATTAATTCCTTAGCGCTGCTGTAATTTTCCTTTTTTGTGGTGGGATTTATTGCAGAAAGTATTTCCAAGAGGTCTTCTGCATACATCCACGAACCGTCCGTTGTATTCCCCACGTGCACATACGCCGCACTAGGTCGAGTCGTCAAGGGGAAAACAGCAGATACCGATGAGAATTTCTTTTTTTGTTTTCTTTATCATGAACTATTTAATTTAGTGGATTGTATTTCAACAAATTCTCTTATAATTAAATAAAACCATATAAGTAATTCTTGAATATTTAATTTTGTGTTAATTTCACTTCCGTCGATTAATAATTTATTTTTTTTGTCAATAAATTATTAAAATGTTTTACATCGATTATTTTGCGCTGTTGTTAGATAAATTAATTTAGTAATTTATTTAATCATGTTAAACTGTTCTCTAGAAACTAATATAAAATAATAATATGAAGACCATTTTATGATTAAATAATTAATTCCGATATATGAACCAAAAGATATACTTATATTATAGGACAAAAAGGGTTATGTAGACGGTTGTTTGTTTTTGTTAAATTCTGTGTGTTTACATGTACGCACGAATCGTTAGATATATTATTATTTTCATATTGATATTCGGATTGTTCGATGAACATGAATTTGCTGAATTATTATTACATTTTTTTGGGTTTGTTTGATTAAGTGTTTCAATATATTTTAAATAGATATGTGTATCCTAAAATGTGATTACTTGATATTTTTTAATAGCTTATCAATCATTCTAAGTTAAATTAAAACGTTTAAGTTAAAGGTATAGTATTTGCGATAATTATAATAAAGCTCTATTTGCTAATTTATTTTTAATCACATCAACCTAAATTCATTTCTTGTTCCAAATTACCATAGTACAGTCACTCACAAACTATTTAACGTACATTTAATCATTTTTAGTTCATTTTACAGAAAGAAATACGTTCTAACTAGTGTTGCTTTGATAGCCTTGCTATTTTGTAACACGCAAATTACTATTGTATCATTCAATGTCTGTCGAAGTATTAGCTAGAGAAGTAGTTGTTTCAAAAGTGATTTGTTCTTGTAGTCTTAATAAGACTCACTTGTAGATTTTACGAAAATATTTTCGTGTGTACAAATGTCACCTCCTAAACATCCCTCCTCACATCATTTATATAATCAAACAATTCCTCTGTAGTAGATCCCTAAAAGTTAAAATCCATAACTCTTTCTCTTCTTCTTTTACCCCCGACCAAGGACTTCCTCAAGGCTCTCAAGTAAAAAGTAAAATGGCGACCGATGCAAGCGGTCGTGATTTTGCAAGTGCGAAAGCGAACGCGAAAAGTGCAGAAAATAATAAAAAGTACTGTATTTGTGGTTCAGTGGCAAAGTCAGGAACACCGTGCGTAACATGTGGAAAACTTTACCATACAAGTTGTATGCGTAAAGTGAAAATATGCTGTGGTGCTAACCTTATCTCTAACATGGCGATAGATCAGTCCGAAGAGAACTTAAACTTCGAAATGGAAGCCTACGTAAATTTAAAAGATTTGGTAAGTGAGTTAAAGTTAAATAACTCTCTTCTGATGGAAAAAATACGCTGGCTAGAAGAAGAAAATAAAAGACTGCGCCGGGAGGTTATAGTTTTCCCCCCTATTAATGTAAACAACAACGAAGCTGGCAACAGCATTAATACCAACTGCGATCCCATGCCGAAGAAATCAACACCAAGACGTCGAGCGGCCTCGGCCAATAATAATAACATCCAAATTGCCTCGGGAGGAAATAACGCCCCGGACACAGCGATCAGCAAACTGACAACAACAAAACCCGCAACGAAAACCAACGCGGAACCCGAAAACAAAATCGAAAATAAATTGGTTACGGTAGAACCAAAAAAGAAAAAAAGGACGATGCAAAACACAATAGTCGGCTCGAAGAGTGGCGTAAGCATGGCTCCTCCAAAATATGCTTGGCTTTACGTTGGAAATTGCCTGGAAACCGTGAATACGCAAACGATTATTGACTATCTCAAGGAACGACACCCACTCATTTCGATTAAGGAGATATGTGAATTGGAAACAAAAGGTATAAATAAATCGTTTAAACTAGGAACAGGTTTTAAACACCTCGACGTATTAATGTCAGCGGATACTTGGCCTGAACGTGTAAGGGTAAGAAGATTTAATTTTCCGAAAATCGCGGAGGGAAGAAATTTTACCAACGGATCGGCAACACAACAGCCAACATAAAGAGCGAATCCCAGCAATGCGACTACTTGCACGTATTTTTTATAAATATACAATGTATTCGCAATAAAGTAAATGAATTTGAGGCATTTATGGCTGCATATAAGTACTTATTCAATGTTAATAAATAAATAATAAATAAATATCTTTATTGACGGAAAACTTCATTAGTATAAAGTAAGTATAATAAATGAAAAGTAAAATACGAATAGATACAATAATAAAATAATAAATATAATGAAATGAAATGAAATTAAATTATTACATATTTGTCGTAACATTAATATTAACATCTTTTATATGACGTAACAATTGTTGCCGAGACATAGAAAATATATCAAAGTTCGAATTAAGTGAAAAATAATTAGCATACCGCATAAATTGACTAATACAATTATTGATACCATAATTTGTCCTATGGAACGGTATTCGGAACAACGGTCTGTAACGTGTTAATCTATTATCAGTGCCAATATAAAAGTCGATTTGAAAAAGAATATCAGGGCATTCAACATGTCCATTGATTATTTTATGAAACAACAACATTATCACCAAAACTCTTCTGCTACTTAAAGTGCCTAAACCAAAACTAGTCCTTAGCGTATCAAGGTTAGTGTTATTTTCATTACCGACTTTGTAAGAAAGAGATTTTAAAAAGTTATTTTGAATATTTTCAATTTCTTCTTGATAACATTTCTGACTAGGAGACCAGACACTTGAAGCATACTCCAGTTGAGAACGCACAAAAGCAATATAAATGGTTTTGAATGATGCGGGATTTAAATTACGTGAAATTCGTTTAATATAACCCAACATTCTAGCTGCTGAATTGCATATATTACTAATATGACTTGCAAATGTTAGTTTTGCATCAAAGAGAATGCCAAGATCTTTGATTTCTGTAACTTTAGATAAAGCAATTTCATCGATTTTATAAATGAAATCATGGTTCGATCTTTTACGGGAGAAAGTCATTGATTTGCATTTATCTGCGTTGAAAAGCAACTGATTTCGGCAACACCAACTGTAAACAGACGTCAGATCTTCCTGCAGCAGTGCACAATCGTTGGATGATTTAATTTCTTTGAACAGTTTCAGATCATCAGCAAAAAGTAGAAAGTTGGAGTATTTTATTACTGATCCGATATCATTAATAAATAAAAGAAACAACAAAGATCCACAATGATACCCCTGTGGTACCCCTGATGGAACATGCACAATTTCAGAAATGTGGTTTCTTATCTTTACACACTGAGTCCGACCAGTTAAAAAATCTTCAATCCATTTACAAACCGATTCATGGAATCCTAATGATTTTAATTTCGATAATAATATGACATGATTAACTTTGTCGAATGCCTTCGAAAAATCTGTGTAAATAGCATCGACTACATTTTTATTTTCTAGGGCATTAGATATGAATGATTCATAAATCAATAAATTTGTTGATGTTGACCTGCCATTTCTGAAACCATGTTGCTCGTTTATTAAAACATTTTTACTCATCCAATACAGTTGTTCCGATAATAATTTATCAAATAGCTTAGGTATGGCTGATTGAATTGAGACACTGCGATAGTTCCCAATATCGTCTTTCTTACCAGATTTAAATATTGGCGTAATAGAGTAAACATTATATGCAATGGCAACGAAAGAGAGTAAATACAGTTTTTTAAAAATCTATTCGGAATGCCGTCTGGACCTGCACCCTTACTATCATCCAGTTTTGTAATTGCGTCAAATATATCAGACACAGATAATTTGAAGGGCATGTGCAATACCTCTTGATGGGATCCGAAGTCATTTTCTTGTGCCGTTGTACTGTAATTATACACCGTAGAAAAGAACCTTGCAAATAAGTTTACACACTCAGTGCCATTTTCACTAATATTATTATGAAAGTGCATTACTGCAGGGTACTCCGACGTACTATTCTTGAATTTAACAAAATTCCAAAAGTGCTTTGGATTTTGCGCAATACCGTTATTCACTGAATGAATATATTTACTATAGAGATAATCTCTCATATTATTACAATTCCTCCGTAATGATTGAAAGGTCTGATAATTTATAGAAGTTCTAGATTTTTTAAAATTTCTATGTGCTACTTTTTTTTTATTAATTAATTGAATCAGTTCCCTGGAAAACCATCTAGGATATCTAGAGCATTTCATACGCTTAACTGGAGTATACAATTCAAGGGCTTCATATAGAATACTATAGAAAGAATCGACCATTAAATCAATATTTTTTATATTCGAATCTAAAACTGACGACCAATTAATAGAGGTCAAGTGATAATTTATCGCGTCATAATTAGTACGGCTAAAATCGTAGATAATTTCGTCATATTTAAGTTGATTAAATGTATCTTGGTAGTTAAAAGTTAAATGGTATGGAATATGATGATGTTTAATTTCAAGTAGTAATTCAGTCGCACGTTCTACTAACAAACCTTCCTCCGCAAATACCAAATCAAGGAATGTATTATTTTCATTTGAAATGTTACATATTTGAGACAAATTATGGTAACTCAGTCTAGTAACTAGAAGCTTAGCTTCAGGTGATGAGCTAGTATCCGGTAAATAATCAATATTTTCACCAAACCATTTAACATTGGGTATGTTAAAATCACCGCAAAAAATGAGTTTACTATCCCAATGACTCAGAGTGATGCTATCAATAGTATCACAATAAAATGAATATTTTTCTATAGATGAATTTGGTGGAAAATATACTGCTCCTATCACTAATTTTACGGAGTTAAATGAGACATGTACAAATAATTGTTCAACTATATTATTATCAATTATTATATTTTGACAATTAAAATGTTTCTTTACAGCGACTATTCCACTCCTATTGTATGTAGCCAATGAAAATGAGGCATGTGATATTTTTTAGCCAATCACGTCAATTTTTAAGTGAATAAACACCAAGTTGCTGTTTATTCACCTGAATAACCTGAAGTTAGCTATTTCCCGACAAATGAATTGAATTAGCCTTGATAAAAAAGCGAAAACCGTTGTTTCTACGTATGTCAGTTGCAAGTAGGTTATAAAATCAAAAGGTTTGGTAACACTTCATCATCCATAATAAATGCGACGATGACAAGTTCTGCACCAAAAAATCAAACTTAAACATGATCGTGTGTTTGGAAACGATTTGAAGAAATCTGCGCCGATAAAAACACCAGTTGTTAGCAAAACTTCAATGAAAACTCTTGCCGCGATTATGATGACTGGGCGTATAATATAAAGAAGGTAAATGCAAATGATTATAAGGGAGGTGTTATTTAATCAATGTCGAATTTTTCGACCAAAATACTGCAGGAGATATATCATAAAAATTTTAATATAAACATTGAACCATTCACCGATATTCGTTTCAAGTCGTGGAATAGTCTTTCCAAATACCATTCGTGATGACAATTAAATCGGAACAAATTTTGCTTTTAGCGCATTCAAGTTTGTTGCTTAATCGCGATTTTTATTCGAGCAACTGATAGTTGCGTGACAGTTGCTCTCATTAAAATCGCTAAGCAACAAACTTTCATGCAAAAACAAAATTTATTCGAGTAAATTGCCATCACTTATGGTATTACTTGTGATTTAAACTCCTCCACCGCGAGATTTATTACTATTAATATTATCACGATCAGTCCTAAAAATGTTATAAAAATGAAATTTTAATTCTGTAAAAATAAATCGTCTGTCTGATTTTGAAACCATATCGTGTGGTGTGCCCCAAGGGTCTATACTAGGTCCCTTACTCTTTTTAATATATGTAAATGATTTACCAACCCACATTGAAAATGGCAAAATTATTATGAATGCAGACGATACAACATCTATAAATCAGTGTGTAGATTATCAAACAGCATTGCAACATAGGGAATGCATAAAGAACGATGTCTTAAATTGGTTCACCACAAACAAACTTTCTTTGAACACACAAAAAACAGTCAGCCTGACTTTTTCTCTAAATTTTGATAATCAAGAAAATGGTTCCACAAGTTTCTCGGGCTTACTCTGGACACCAAGTTAAACTGGAAAGAGCATGAAAAAGAATTGGTCCAAAAACTCAGTCGCACAACATTTTTACTCAGGCATTTAAATAATTCCTTGCCTCAATGTGCTGTTATTGCTGCTTACCATGCTCTTTTCCAATCGTACCTTAGTTACTGTATACTGATATGGGGTCATTCCAGTATGGCGTACCAGATATTTAGATTGCAACGCCGAGCTATTCGAATACTGGCATGTATAGGATATAGAGATCAATGCCAAGAACATTTTAAAACATTGAAAATTCTAACTTTACCCAGTCTGTATATTTTAGAGTGTCTACTGTATGTTCGTAAAAATATTGATTTATATGTAACACATGACCAGATCCACTACTATGACACTAGAAATCGTGAATTAATTTATCCTGAGCACGTACGACTTTTAAGATGTAGGAATGGTGTTAAGTTTTACGGTCCCAAATTGTTTAACATTCTACCACAGGCCGTTAAAATTCTTCCCCTCATAAAGTTTAAATACGTACTGACATCTTATTTAATACATAAAGCATTTTTCAGCATAGATGATTGTTTAATGTATAACTAAATTCTACTTTTAATTTGTTTAAGTAATAGTCAATAGTGATGTATAAGTCTATTTATTCTTGTTTATTTATTTTATTAATTTTACACTGATTTCAATTATTTAATGATTTTAACTATCTATAGATACACTATTTTAATTATTATTTATTATAGTTTATTCTTTTAAATTGTACTACTAATATCATTTTTATCTGTATGTACCAATTTACGTTTGTGATGTCATTGTTTTAATGTACCTATTTTAATATGTTTTACTAACACTATTTTATTAATATTATTTTAATTTATATATAGCTTAATTCATATTTTAAAATAATTAAATACAAAATTTGTAACTGGATATTTTTTGTATGACGTTTGTAAACCTTCTGGGTCTGGTAAGAATAAACTACTTACTTACTTACTTACTCCCCTTTCACCTCTATTATACAATATTTTTAGCTTCGACATCTATAATCCTGATCCTCTCTACTTCAATCCATCTAAATATCTCCTGCAATTTGCAGACGACACTGCCCTAATTTCCCATGCTCCCACGATACCAAAAGCCCTTCAATTCCTCCAAGAGCTTATTGACTCCCTTCAGCATTGGTTTGCAAAATGGCGCATTAAAATTAATCCCCATAAATCACAGCTCCTTATTCCACACCACCGCACCAATAATTCCCCTTACAATGTTTCAATTTCCCAAACTATTATCCCCCCCTCAGCTTCCATAAAGTACCTTGGCATAACCATAGATCCAAAAATCAATTTTAAAAAACACACTGCTACAACGAAAAACAAAATTACCACCAGGGCAAAACATTTTAGATGCTTAATGTATAAAAATAATGGTATTACTAATAAAACTGCAGTAAAAATATATAAAATGATTTGTCGCCCATTACTGGAATATGGTTGTGTCCTCTATCCCAATCCCACCAATCCAACCTCCCGTAATATTTAAGTTAGCTAGCGAGCATCCCTTCGTACCCTATCAAAACTACGTCATCCTCTCAATCCTTTATATAATCCTTCTAATCAGCTCCTTTATGATACTACCTTAGTTATTCCCATCTAAGAACGCATTCGATTCCTATCAGAAAAAAAATTCTTTCAACTTTCACATATTATCCCTATACTGTATTCCTAGAAACCCAAATCTAACCCCTAATTTTAAAAACCCACATTCTACATTTTTGATTTCATTTCATCATTTCATACATCTATTCATTAAAGACTGACGCCATATGACTGGACAAATCAAGGCAGAAAGACCTCTGGTCGATAGCCATTTGACATATTAATATTAACAATTATTTGTGAATTTTCTAAAACGTAAAAGACTTATATATTTTATTACTCTTTAAAGAGATCGAAATATTGAAACACGTGTCTGTAGATGATTATAAACTTAAATGCTAAATTATTTAATTGCTTTTGCTAGTTTAATTTAATGAAATTAGTCTAATTTCAATGTTTGTTCATAACTTTTAATGTTATATTCACTTTCAGACAGTCTATAGTACATTTTATCATTTATTAGTTAATTCAATAGAAATAATTTCATTCAAATTAGTGTTGCTTTGACAGTACTATTTTTAACACGCAAATTACTTTTGTATCATTCAAGAATAGGATAATGTGAACAATTGTGTTAATAATTGGCTTCTTCTGGATTATTAATTCCAGGAAACGCTTATTTAAAGAGCTTAAACCAAAATTTAGTATTTGAATTACCCCTAACATGTTTAGATTGTAGTTATTTGATTTTCGTAATAATTTTACATTGTTTACCGAAAATATATCTCCCTTTGTTGTTGTGTGTTTAAACTACAATAAATTTCAGATCACTATATCAAAAAAATTATGTAATGATAGTTTTGTTAAAAATCAAGGAATCAAGATTACCTGCCTCGATTGAGAAAAAATGCAGGATATCTCATCCAACTGGATAACTGCAAATTAATATATCAGAACTTTCTAAGACATAAGCAATGGCTGGGAGTCTACTAAGTACGACTGACCCAAAGTTGAATGATCACAGACTAAATAATTAGACAATTCACTCTTCAATACTGAAAGTGAGCAAATCTACGAGATTTAGATTTTACCGAATAATTTCTGACCATTTGGTCGGTCACATCTACGCCAAATTTGGTGCTATTATACAATTGAATTATCTCCGGTGTTCGGGTGTCATTTTATTCAACTTGTACGGAGTTGTGCATTGAACTGAGAATTAGAACTTTCTTTCTTGGTTTGGCTTTGTAAACTGTCAACATACACTTATTTGAGCGATAGAGTTTGGTTGAGAAAAGTGCCATGTTGTCGTTTTTCAGTTTTGCCAGTCTTGGTAGCTCTTTTCTATTTGCTCTAATTATCCCAACAATCGTATTTTTTTTTTCTAAAAGTTTTGTTGCTAAAGATAGGCTTGTAAAAAAGTTGTCTGTGGTTATATTTCTTCCACATCCTACATACTGTTCTGCTAATTTCATAGTGACAAACTCTCTAAGAAGAACTGAGGTTCTCTACTGTCACTTTTTTCCCAAATATGGAAAGCCGTTTATTATATATTTGGTACGCACATCGGATGCTAACCAAAATTTTATACCAAATTTGTCCGGTTTATTGGGCATATATTGAGTGAATCTACACCTTGCTTTCGTTGGAAACAATTGTTCGTCAATAGTAATATATGGTCCTGGTTTATAACAATTTTGACTGTTATCAATAAATTTGTATCAAACTTCGGAAATTTATCGGTGTTTAACCGTTGGCTTCGTTGTTTCTCCGTAAAGTCATGTCTACTCATAGTATTTGAGAAAAAAGGCGGGCCCCACTTTTTATTCCATAGAAGTGCTATATATATATTCTTAGCCTCATATTTCGGATAAAATCGTGCCACAACTACGTTACCTTTTGTTTGTAACGACTTTATAGTTTTGGCATTGAGTCTTAGAGAGAAACTATTACAAAAATGTATAAATTGTACTACCGGTCAAATGACCGGTTGTGGTAGGTAAGAGACTACACATACATATATATGAGGAAAAGTCGTAAGGTTTAAAGGCGATTCACTTACGTTGAATATAGGAGATTCCAATTGAAAATTTAAAAACGGTCATTTGACCGGTCCTTGTAGGAATAGTGTTAAATGCTGATGCTGACTTATCTTCGCAATTCGAAAATATCGTACCAACCAATGATGGACCTGTGCTTCAGAAAAAAGAGTACCTAAGGAGCAGGAAACTCTTCTGATGAAAATGATATTAAAACTTTTGCATCTATACATCGTCGCTACATAATGAGAAATATAAAAAAACCTACCAATTTTCAAAAGTAATCATGCACTTGTTAGTATTTATTACCAGATGGTTCTTGGCGTTAACTCTAAATGTAATAAAATCTGATAGATTGTTTAGACACCTAGGCGTTCATTCATTTTCAATATTAAGATATCGACATTGTCTGATTTTCAAATGTGTTTGATTTTAAACACTACATATGTTTCGCCACACTGTGCCTTTTTCAAGTGAAGAAAATATACAGATAAAATACGCATTACTTCTTATATACTATGTTGTGTTTAGTGAAAGAGTGAACATTTGAATCTTAATATTGTAATAAAATCTATTAGAATAGCGCTATTAGTGGTTTCTCTATTTTTTACTGAATGAAAATGACAGTTCTGAACTATTTCATAATAATTATACAGTTTTTCGTAATGATTGCAATTGTTTATTAACTAATAAGGAATGTGGTGGTGGGGTGTTAATCGCTGTTAATTCCGCGCTGAATGCAACGGAAATGCTATTTGATCGAGTTGCACTATCTATTAATAGAATTGAACTATTAATTGTAAGAGTAATTATTCATGATGTAACAATTTATATAGTTACTATTTATGTTTGTCCACCAGCAAATTTAAATCAACTTTTAGTTGTTACTGAAATCTTACAAAATTCTAATTTTTTACTATAGTAACGTTATTATCATACAATAAATTAATTTCTCTCATAACCCGTGATAAAACATTTAATTCAATTCTTGATTAAAACACTTAATATTATTTCACTTTTTTTTTAAATTTTACTCCCACTAGTTTCGACTATATGTTATTATATCTCCTTGAGAATTACATATAGTCCGAGTAAAATAAAAAAATAAGTGAAATAATACGAAGTGTTTATTCAAGAATCGAACTAATACGTAATTATTGTTGGCGACTTTAATCTGAGTGAGTTTAATATTAGCCCAATGCTAAATCCTTCTTATACGTGCTTGCATAACAGAATTCGTAATATGCAGTGCTCGATAAATCGAGTTGATCTAATTACTGTCGAAGATAAACATCACCAAGCTTTAGAAGTAACTTTTGATTTACCTGCAAGTAAAAACAATCCTGATTCATCGATGAGGTTTAAATATTATACTTCTAAAGGGTATATTAAATTTTAAGAAAGCGAATTTCCATAACTTATAAGACAAAATTACTTTTATTGATTCGTTTATTGCACTTTATTCTATGATGAACTGTTTAAAGTTTTTCAAGGTAACGTTACTTTGGTCAAACGTAGTTCAAATATATTGCCCCCATGAGTTTCGGATAAACTTAAGCAAAAAATTGGTGAGAAGAATAAATTCCTCAAGTTAAAAAAAAAATCAAATCCCCTATTACAGTTTTTTAAAGTGAACTTATAATGAAAAAACACGATCGTTTTGAGTTTAGCTTTATTTTGTAGATACTGCTACAATTGTTTCACCAAACAGTGGCTTCATCAGACAGATGAATAATGATTTTAAATTTATTACAATCGAGACTTAAATACTACATAACACTATGAATATGGTGGGGGTATTGCAGGTACAAAAATTATAAATTAAGTAATGGTGAATTGTTGAGCTCCGTTTGTTCATTTAGTAAAATATGGCGTTTATTAAATTTGTTAATTTCTAATTGTTCTAGTAGGTTTAATTTTCTTCCTTTCTGGCACGTGTGTAATATTTTGAAATCCGGATTAAATTGATGTTGTTCATCTAGAAGGTGGTTCGCGTATGTTGATGTTGTTTTCTCTAATGTGAAACTTTTCTTATGTTCACTGATTCGGTCCTCGAAGCTCCGGCCTGTTTGTCCCACATATACTTTTGGGCAATTACCGCACTCTAACAAGTAGACGCCTGACTTTTCATTTTTAGCTGTTTTGTCTTTTGCATTGTTTATAAATTTATGTAGTGAATTATTTGTTTTGAATGATGTTTTAATGTTTAAAGATTTTAATTCCTTGCTAATTGCTATTGAAGGAGGGCCAATATATGTTAATGAGCAATACTTTTTATTTTGGTTTAGATTACTGTTAGGGAAAATTAATGAACTTATTTGACGTTTTTGTTTTTTATTCAATAAATTGTTTATTAACTCAAGTGGGAATCCGTTATTACTAGCTATTGTTAAAATACTATTTAATTCTTTATTGAAATTGGCCTCCGATAATGGGGTATTGATCAGTCGATGGATCATGGAATTATAGGCTGCAAGTTTCTGGGGCATGGGGTGGAAGGATTTAAAATGGATAGTTGTATCAGTATGGGTTGGTTTATGGTATATGTCAAATTCAAGTTTAAAATTTTTTCTGATGTATGTTTAGGTCTAAAAAGTTGATAGATTCATTTTCTTGGAGTTCTATTGTAAATTTAACGTTTGAGTGGATTGAGTTTAGATATGATAAGAAAACATCTAATTGTCTTGCTGTACCTTGAAAAGCTACCAGGATATCATCCACATGCCGCACCCAAAATAGGCATTTTTTAAAAAGGGGGTGTTTGCTAATAATGGATTCTAAGTGATCCATAAATATTTCGGCTAGTAAAGGGCTTAAGGGGTTTCCCATCGCTAAGCCGTTGGGCTGATTGAAGAACGAATTGTCGAATTTAAAATGATTTTGTTTTAGGCATACCTCTAATAGGTTTAAAATTTCAGCTGTGATTACCGGATTTGTTCCCTTTGAAATTAGCAGCTCACGGATAATGCGTATTACCTCCTGTAGCGGTACACTTGTAAATAAACTGGTGACATCAAAAGATGCAAGTAAACAATTATGCGGAATTTTAATTTGGGAAATTTTCTTAATTAGTTCTGACGAATTTTTAACTGAATATTTTGGTTCGAATTCGGTGTATTTTTTAATTAAATTAATTAAATGTTTTGAAATATTTCTACAAGCTGCATTTGTGAATGATACCACAGGTCTTATTGATTTTTCGGGTTTGTGTAATTTAATGAGGCCGTATAGTTTTGGAGATTTGGGATTCATTGGGATGAGTGATCTTTTTTGGTTTTCAGTAAAGATAGCTTGGCAGTTTTCTAAGGCTGTTTTTAGTTCTTTAACACATTTTTTAGTGGGGTCAGAATTAAGTTTTTCAAATTTGTTATCAGATATAAAATTTAGGACTTTGGTTTTATAATCGGCTTCGGGAATTGCAATGATGGTATTGCCTTTATCTGCTTTAGTGAAAATAATTTTATTTAGGGTGGATTTGTTTTTTATAGATTTTGCAATATCCAATTCCGTTGACCTGAAGGGATACGGCTTTTTACTATTTAAAATTACACGTTTGGCAATGGCTTTATTGCAGATTGTATTATTATCGGTACTAGTTAATGCGATTTCAGTTTCCACGGCTAAAATTTCTAAATTTGAATGTTGAATTTTAGGTTTGATGTTATATTTGAATCCTTTGTTTAGTAAATTAGTTTCTGCTGTTGTAAATGTAATATTCGTTAGGTTAATGAATCTATCAAAGAATTTTATATTATCCTTAGGGGGTGGTATAGGTGTGGATTGGATTTTTCGACTGACCAGTTTTTTTAATTTTGAACTTTGTGTAACATATTTTTTGTGGTAAATTGGTCTAATTTTATCTTGAATTTTGTCAAAAAGTAAATTAAATTCCAAGTTGTGGCGTCTACTAGTTAATTCAGAATGCGTTACCTTTAAGTATATGGAGATAGTGTCCCTCTCAGCCAGGAGTTTTTTAAAATCTTCGGCTAACCATGTTTTCTTTGCAACTTCAATCGCCTTCTTTGCTGCTCTGCTGTTGCCACTTGATTTTATGTAGATGTAATTAGGAAATACTCCGTAGTGTTTGCACTCGTGAAGGAACCAGATATTTTGGTTGGTAATTTTAAATCTCAGTTGTAACTTAAAAAACCATTTAGCCTGTTCACCATCGCTGGCTTCTTTCAAATATTGGATTGATAAGGCTGTTACTTGGCGAAACTCCATTATGAACTTATAATGAAAAAACACGATCGTTTTGAGTTTAGCTTTATTTTGTAGATACTGCTACAATTGTTTCACCACACAGTGGCTTCATCAGGCAGATGAATAATGATTTTAAATTTATTACAATCGAGACTTAAATACTACATAACACTATGAATATGGTG